>JAPZAG010001000.1:0-43757 GCA_027475135.1 Bactrocera correcta | reverse complement strand
TTGTTGTATATACACATTAAGCAAGCGATATCGAAATGCTTCAACTCATTCGTTTAACATATTTAAGTTAATAAACCTTCTTTAACGAACTGAAGTTAGCAAAAAGCCATGGCGGCATAACGGCAGTGCATGTAGAAGAATTCCGTTATCTTATATTTAGGTATAAAGTCGATTTTCTTGTATATACACATTTAACAGGCGATATCGAAATGCTTCAAATCATTAGTTTATCATATTTAAGTTAATTAACCTTCTTTAACGTATTGAAGTTGATATAAAGCCATGGCGGCATAACGGCAGTGCATTTAGAAGAATTCCGTAATCTTATATTTAGGTATAAAGTCGATTTTGTTGTATATACACATTTAGCAATCGATGTCGAGATGCTTCAACTCATTAGTTTAACATATTTAAGTTAATAAACCTTCTTTAACGAACTGAAGTTGGAATAAAGCCATGGCGGCATCACGGCAGTGCATGTAGAAGAATTCCGTTATCTTATATTTAGGTATAATGTCGATTTTGTTGTATATACACATTTAGCAAGCAATATCGAAATGCTTCAAATCATTAGTTTAACATATTTAAGTTAATAAACCTTCTTTAACGAAATGAAGTTGGCATAAAGCCATGGCGGCATATCGGCAGTGCATTTAGAAGAATTCCGTAATCTTTTATTTAGGTATAAAGTCGATTTTCTTGTATACACACAGTTAGCAAGCGATGTCGAAATGCTTCAAATCATTAGTTTAACATATTTAAGTTAATTAACCTTCTTTAACGTATTGAAGTTGATATAAAGCCATGGCGGCATAACGGCAGTGCATTTAGAAGAATTCGGTAATCTTATATTTAGGTATAAAGTCGATTTTGTTGTATATACACATTTAGCAAGCGATATCGAAATGCTTCAACTCATTAGTTTAACATATTTAAGTTAATTAACCTTCTTTAACGTATTGAAGTTGATATAAAGCCATGGCGGCATAACGGCAGTGCATTTGGAAGAATTCCGTAATCTTATATTTAGGTATGAAGTCGATTTTCTTGTATATAAAAATTTAGCAAGCGATATCGAAATGCTTCAAATCATTAGTTTAACATATTTAAGTTAATTTACCTTCTTTAACGTATTGAAGTTGATATAAAGCCATGGCGGCATAACGGCACTGCATTTAGAAGAATTCCGTAATCTTATATTTAGGTATAAAGTCGATTTTGTTGTATATACACATTTAGCAATCGATATCGAAATGCTTCAACTCATTAGCTTAACATATTTAAGTTAGTAAACCTTCTTTAACCATCTGAAGTTGGCATAACGGCAGTGGATGTAGAAGAATTCCGTAATCTTATATTTAGGTATAAAGTCGATTTTCTTGTATATACACATTTAGCAATCGATATCGAAATGCTTCAAATCATAAGTTTAACATATTTAAGTTAATTAATCCTCTTTGTCTTACTGAAGTCTACAAAAGCTTTAACGGCATAACGGCAGTGCATTTGGAAGAGTTCCGAAATCTTATATTTAGGTATAAAGACGATTTTGTTGTATATACCCATTTAGCAATCGATAACGAAATGCTTCAAGTCATTACTTTAACATATTTAAGTTAATTAACCTTCTTTATCTTACTGAAGTTTACATAAAGCCATAACGGTATAAAGGCAGTGCATTTGGAAGAATTCCGTAAACTTCTATTTAGGTATAAAGTCGATTTTGTTGTATATACACATTTAGCAATCGATATCGAGATGCTTCAACTCATTAGTTTAACATATTTAAGTTAATAAACCTTCTTTAACAAACTGAAGTTGGCATAAATCCATGGCGGCATAACGGTAGTGCATGTAGAAGAATTCCATTATCTTATATTTAGGTATAAAGTCCATTTTCTTGTATATACACATTTAGCAATCGATATCGAAATGCTTCAAATCATTAGTTTAACATATCTAAGTTAATAAACGTTCTTTAACGCACTGAAGTCTACATAAAGCCTTAAGGGTATAACTGCAGTGCATTCAGAAGAATTCCGTTATCTTATATTTAGGTATAAATTCGATTTTCTTGTATATACACATTTAGCAAGCGATACCGAATTGCTTCAAATCATTAGTTTAACATATTTAAGTTAATTAACCTTCTCTAACGTATTGAAGTTGATTTAAAGCCATGGCGGGATAACGGCAGTGCATTTAGAAGCATTCCGTAATCTTATATTTAGGTATAAAGTCGATTTTCTTTTATATACACATTTAGCAATCGATAATGAAATGCTTCAAATCATTAGTTTAACATATTTAAGTTAATTAACCTTCTTTATCTTACTGAAGTTTACATAAAGCCATAACGGTATAACGGCAGTGCCTTGGGAAGAATTCCGTAATCTTATATTCAGGTATAAAGTCGATTTTGTTGTATATACACATTTAGCAATCGATATAGAGATGCTTCAACTCATTAGTTTAACATATTAAGTTAATAAACATTTTTTAGCTTACTGAAGTCTACATAAAGCCTTAGCGGTATAACGGCAGTGCATTTATACACATTTAGCAATCGAAATGCTTCAACTCATTAGTTTAACATATTTAAGTTAATTAACCTTCTTTAACGTATTGAAGTTGATATAAAGCCATGGCGGCATAACGGCAGTGCATTTGGAAGAATTCCGTAATCTTATATTTAGGTATGAAGTCGATTTTCTTGTATATAAAAATTTAGCAAGCGATATCGAAATGCTTCAAATCATTAGTTTAACATATTTAAGTTAATTAACCTTCTTTAACGTATTGAAGTTGATATAAAGCCATGGCGGCATAACGGCACTGCATTTAGAAGAATTCCGTAATCTTATATTTAGGTATATAGTCGGTTTTTTTTTGTATATACACATTTAGCAATCGATATCGAGATGCTTCAACTCATTAGCTTAACATATTTAAGTAAATTAATCCTCTTTTTCTTACTGAAATCTACAAAAGCCTTAACGGCATAACGGCAGTGCATTTAGAAGAATTACGTAGTCTTATATTTAGGTATGAATTCGAATTTCTTGTTCTTGCTTCAAATCATTAGTGTAACATATTTAAGTTAATAAATCTTCTTTAACGTATTGAAGGTGATACAAAGCCATGGCGGCATAACGACAGTACATTTGGAAGAATTTCGTAATCTTATATTTAGGTATAAAGTCGATTTTCTTGTATATACACATTTAGCAATCGATATAGAAATTCTTCAAATCATTAGTTTAACATATTTAAGTAAATTAGTCCTCTTTTTCTTACTGAAGTCTACAAAAGCCTTAACGGCATAACGGCAGTGCATTTGGAAGAATTCCGTAATCTTATAATTAGGTATTAAGTAGATTTTGTTGTATATACGCATTTAGCAATCGACATCGAAATGCTTCAAATCATTAGTTTAACATATTTATGTTAATTAACCTTCTTTAACGTAAAGAAGGTGATATAAAGCCATGGCAGCATAACGACAGTGCATTTAGAAGAATTCCGTAATCTTATATTTAGGTATATAGTCGATTTTCTTGTATTTACGCATTTAGCAATCGATATCGAAAATCTTCAAATCATTAGTTTAACATTGTTCATACCAAATGAACACATCCCTGCATTGTCCTCCTAACTCGTCTAAATACGAATTAGAGGACAATGCAAAAAACACCCAACAGCGCCAACATAACAGCGAAGTACCCAACAAAACGAAAAAACACAATAAAACCAATCACCAGAGCGGACGGACATACGGCGCCAAAACAACAGCAGCATTTTATAGCAACAACAGCAGCAGAGTCAGCAGCAACAACATAAGTAGCAGCATCAGCATATCAACGCGGGAAACAAAAAAGGTTTTATCTAAAATATTTATTATATTCATACTTCTAAATAACCCTTGAGTTAAGTTATAATTGTATAAACACACACACATAACTAAACAATTGTACATACTAACTCATCCTATACACATGCAAGTATTATACCCTTAAATACACAAACTGAATTATTACCCGATTTCTAATCAGTTTTTATTTTATTTGGCACACCGGCAAACACACGTCGATCACCCAGACAAACATATTTAAGTTAATTAACCTTCTTTAACGTAATGAAGGTAATATAAAGCCATGGCGACATAACGACAGTGCATTTAGAAGAATTCCGCAATCTTTTACTTAGGTACAAAATCAATTTACTTGTACACACACATTTAGCAATCGATATCGAAATGCTTCAAATCATTAGTTTAGCATATTTAAGTAAATTAACCTTCTTTAGCGTACTGAAAATTATATAAAGCCATAACGGCATAACGGGAGTGTATTTCGATGAATTCCGTAACCTTGCATTTAGATATAAAGTCGACTTTCTTTCAATATACTCATTTAGCAATCGATATCGAAATGCTTCAAATCACTAGTTTAATATATTTAAGTTAATAAAGCTTCTTTAACGTAATGAAGGTGATATAAAGCCATAACGGCATAACGGGAGTGTATTTCGAAGAATTCCGTATTCTTATATTTAGGTATAAAGTCGACTTTCTTGTATTTACACATTTAGCAATCGATATCGAAAATCTTCAAATCATTAGTTTAACATATTTAAGTTAATTAACCTTCTTTAACGTAATGAAGGTGATATAAAGCCAAAACGGCATAAAGGGAGTGTATTTCGATGAATTCCGTTATCTTATATTTAGGTATAAAGTCGATTTTGTTGTATATAAGCATTAAGCAATCGATATCGAAATGCTTCAAATAACTGGTTTAACATATTTAAGTTAATAAACCTTCTTTAACGAACTGAAGTTAACATAAAGCCATAAAGGCAGTGCATTTAGAAGAATTCCGTTATCTTATATTTAGGTATAAAGTCGATTTTCTTGTATATATACATATAGCAATCGATATCAAAATGCTTCAAATCATTAGTTTAAAATATTTAAGTTCATAAACCTTCTTTAACGAACTGAAGTTGGCGTAAAGCAATGGCGGCGTAACGGCAGTGCATTTAGAAGAATTCCGTAATCTTAGATTTAGGTATAAAGTCGATTTTCTTGTATATACACATTCAGCAATCGATATCGAGATGCTTCAAATAATTAGTTTATCATATTTAAGTTAATTAACCTTATTTATGTTACTGAAGTTTACATAAAGCCATAACGGTATAACGGCAGTGCATTTGGAAGAATTCCGTAATACTATATTTAGGTATAAAGTCGATTTTCTTGTATATATATATTTCGCAATCGATATCGAGATGCTTCAACTCATTAGTTTAACATATTTAAGTTAATAAACCTTCTTTTACGAACTGAAGTGTGCATAAAGCCATGGCGGCATAACGGCAGTGCATGTAGAAGAATTCCGTTAGCTTATATTTAGGTATAAAGTCGATTTTCTTGTCTCTGTCTTTCTTTAAAGAATATAATAATATTCTAATGACATAAAAAAATAAAAGTTAAAAAAAAAAACAAAACTTCGAGAAAATTACAGGGGGTACATTCTTAAAATTTTTCACGACAACTTTTGCACGCTTTGTTAGAACATTCCACACAGATTGGATTTTTACATATAAAACACAATCGAAATGTTTTTCGTTTCTTCTTGGGATCACAAGTTGAACACGTTTTACGTTTTTCAAGATGATCAGCTTCAGAAACAGAAGACAATTTTTCTTCTATTTTCAAGATCCGGCGAATAGAAGTTTTGATGTCACGAGGAGTGTGCTTGTTATTTTCTCGACGATTCATGTGTGGCATGGTCAGATCTTCTGCTAGCTGCTTCATAAATTTAAATCTACTTCTTACTCATGACATAAGCATTGGAAGCTGATATATCTAACAGAGGATAAAAAATGCACAAAGGCCATCTTTGCGTTCATCGCGCCGTGGTATAGTTCGCACACCTTTGATCCAATAAATCAAAGCCAATTTTAGTTTCATTGTAGTATAATATTATTTCGGGCTTTTTTGTATTATCGTCTACGTTTGCTGTATGGTGCATGCTGGAAATTAACACCACAGAACGGTTTTTTCTCGGCACAAAAGATGCCAAAGTAATATTTTTAGTAAAACCGAAAAGCGAGGTTCCAATTTCTCGTCGCCGATTTGGTTTGAATTCTGGCGGAATTTCTGTTTTATTTTTTTTTTTAAGTACCCACAAGAGATAACTTTTTATCTTTCAAAACATCGACTAGCTCAACTGAACAAAACCAATTATCAGCAGTGATGTTTCTATTCGACCCTTCAATTGGAGATATGAGTCGTAAAACTGCTTGAGTAGGTTTTGAAAATCGAGTGTGTTCTGATGTCAAATTGGTCCCGTCCGAGTCTTTACCTAAATATATGTAAGCATTGAGTAAATAACCATTTCGGGCATCTGTAAGGCACATAATCTTTAAGCCATATTTAGCGGGCTTCTTTGGCATAAACACCCTAAAACGACACCGACCTCGAAAAGCTACCAGCATCTCATCAATACAGGCACAGGTTCCGATGCTGTACACCTTTTGGCAATTTTGAATGAAAGAGATGAACATCATGAACACAGCCTTGGTTTTTATATCTTGGTCGTAACTGCCTTATTTTGTCGTTTGTATGTATCACTATGTTTTCCAGCATCTCATCTGTAAATAAAATGCTCCAAAGGTCAAGAGGTGTTGTAGAATCATTGAGAACTTCATGATAGGCCGATTGAAGTCCTTGTCCTTGCGATACAATGTTATACCGCTGAGTTCTAGTACGACTAGCAATTGGCACAGAAGACCACCGAAAACGATTTTTTCCAAAATAGTTCCAATTTCTAGTCTGGAGTTGTGACAAGGGTAACTCGTCTTCTGAAGAAAATTCCTCAAATATACCTCCATCCGGCTGTCCATCGGCACTTTGACACTTGCAGGCAGTCATCAGATTCACAGTCATCTAAAACCTCGGGAACTTCTAAATCCTCAGGGTCTATATCACTGTAACTCTCATCCAGGATTTGCTCCACATCCGACAGTTCTTCCTCTAACTATCTCCTAATATTTTCGATGTTTACATCCATTTTTACTCTAAAACAATAAACATAAACGTTATTGTGTGTAATCACATAACTACCTGCACGCAGTCACCATGACCGCTATCAAAATATTTTTACTCACCCAAGTCAAACGAGCGCACTTGTATGCTTGCCGAGCGCACACGCGACACTAAACCACCACCAGAAAAGGTACACGAACGCACACTAACACGCGATAACGAACTCCTACGAAATTAAAATTCAAAATGTCGTTGCGGTCACCACCACCGCTGGCAGGTGGTTAAAGGTTAAGATAATTAACCCTCTTTATCTTACTGAAGTCTACAAAAGCCTTAACGGCATAACGGCAGTGCATTTAGAAGAATTCCGTAATCCTCTATTTAGGTATAAAGTCGATTTTTTTGTATATACTCATTTAGCAATCCATATCGAAATGCTTCGAATCATTAGTTTAACATATTTAAGTTAATTAACCCTCTTTATCTTACTGAAGTCTACAAAAGCCTTAACGGCATAACGGCAGTGCATTTAGAAGAATTCCGTAATGTTATATATAGGTTTAAACTCGATTTTCTTGTATATACTCATTTAGCAAGCGATATCGAAATGCTTCAAATCATTAGTTTAACATATTTAAGTAAATTAATCCTCTTTTTCTTACTGAAATCTACAAAAGTCTTAACGGCATAACGGCAGTGCATTTAGAAGAATTACGTAGTCTTGTATTTAGGTATGAATTCGAATTTCTTGTTCTTGCTTCAAATCATTAGTGTAACATATTTAAGTTAATAAATCTTCTTTATCGTATTGAAGGTGATACAAAGCCATGGCGGCATAACGACAGTACATTTGGAAGAATTTCGTAATCTTATATTTAGGTATAAAGTCGATTTTCTTGTATATACACATTTAGCAATCGATATAGAAATTCTTCAAATCATTAGTTTAACATATTTAAGTAAATTAGTCCTCTTTTTCTTACTGAAGTCTACAAAAGCCTTAACGGCATAACGGCAGTGCATTTGGAAGAATTCCGTAATGTTATAATTAGGTATTAAGTAGATTTTGTTGTATATACGCATTTAGCAATCGACATCGAAATGCTTCAAATCATTAATTTAACATATTTAAGTTAATTAACCTTCTTTAACGTAATGAAGGTGATATAAAGCCATGGCAGCATAACGACAGTGCATTTAGAAGAATTCCGTAATCTTATATTTAGGTATATAGTCGATTTTCTTGTATTTACGCATTTAGCAATCGATATCGAAAATCTTCAAATCATTAGTTTAACATTGTTCATACCAAATGAACACATCCCTGCATTGTCCTCCTAACTCGTCTAAATACGAATTAGAGGACAACGCAAAAAACACCCAACAGCGCCAACATAACAGCGAAGTACCCAACAAAACGAAAAAACACAATAAAACCAATCACCAGAGCGGACGGACATACGGCGCCAAGACAACAGCAGCATTTTATAGCAACAACAGCAGCAGAGTCAGCAGCAACAACATAAGTAGCAGCATCAGCATATCAACGCGGGAAACAAAAAAGGTTTTATCTAAAATATTCATTATATTTATACTTGTAAACAACCCTTGAGTTAAGTTATAATTGTATAAACACACACACATAACTAAACAATTGTACATACTAACTCATCCTATACACATGCAAGTATTATACCCTTAAATACACAAACTGAATTATTACCCGATTTCTAATCAGTTTTTATTTTATTTGGCACACCGGCAAACACACGTCGATCACCCCGACAAACATATTTAAGTTAATTAACCTTCTTTAACGTAATGAAGGTAATATAAAGCCATGGCGACATAACGACAGTGCATTTAGAAGAATTCCGTAATCTTTTACTTAGGTATAAAATCGATTTACTTGTACATACACATTTAGCAATCGATATCGAAATGCTTCAAATCATTAGTTTAGCATATTTAAGTAAATTAACCTTCTTTAGCGTACTAAAAATTTATATAAAGCCATAACGGCATAACGGGAGTGTATTTCGATGAATTCCGTAACCTTGCATTTAGATATAAAGTCGACTTTCTTGTATATACTCATTTAGCAATCGATATCGAAATGCTTCAAATCACTAGTTTAATATATTTAAGTTAATAAAGCTTCTTTAACGTAATGAAGGTGATATAAAGCCATAACGGCATAACGGGAGTGTATTTCGAAGAATTCCGTATTCTTATATTTAGGTATAAAGTCGACTTTCTTGTATATAAGCATTAAGCAATCGATATCGAAATGCTTCAAATAACTGGTTTAACATATTTAAGTTAATAAACCTTCTTTAACGAACTGAAGTTAACATAAAGCCATAACGGCAGTGCATTTAGAAGCATTCCGTTATCTTATATTTAGGTATAAAGTCGATTTTCTTGTATATATACATATAGCAATCGATATCGAAATGCTTCAAATCATTAGTTTAAAATATTTAAGTTCATAAACCTTCTTTAACGAACTGAAGTTGGCATAGAGCAATGGCGACATAACGGCAGTGCATTTAGAAGAATTCCGTTAGCTTATATTTAGGTATAAAGTCGATTTTCTTGTATATACACATTTAGCAATCGATATCGAGATGCTTCAAATCATTAGTTTGACATATTTAAGTTAATTAGCCTTCTTTAACGTAATGAAGGTGATATAAAGCCATGGCGGCATAACGACAGTATATTTGGAAGTATTCCGTAATCTTATGTTTAGATATAAATTCGATTTTCTTTTATATACACGTTTAGCAAGCGAAATCGAAATGCTTCAAATCATTAGTTTACCAAATATAAGTTAAGTAACCTTCTTTAACGTATTGAAGTTGATATAAAGCCATAGCGGCATAACGACAGTACATTTGGAAGAATTCTGTAGTCTTATATTTAGGTATAAAGTCGATTTTCTTGTATATATGCATTAAGCAATCGATAACGAAATGCTTCAAATAACTGGTTTAACAAATTTAAGTTAATAAACCTTCTTCAACGAACTGAACATAAATCCATAACGGCATAACGGCAGTGCATTTAGAAGAATTCCGTTATCTTATATTAACGTATAAAGTCGATTTTCTTGCATATACACATTTAGCAATCGATATCGAAATGCTTCAAATCATTAGTTAAACATATATAAAATAACTAGCCTTCTTTAACGTAAGGAATGTGATATAAACCATGGCGGCATAACGACAGTACATATAGAAGTATTCCGTAACCTTATGTGTAGATATAAATTCGATTTTCTTTTATATACACATTTAGCAAGCGATATCGAAATGCCTCAAATGCCATGGCGGCATAACGACAGTACATTTGGAAGAATTCCGTAGTCTAATATTTAGGTATAAAATCGATTTTCTTGTATATACACATTTAGCAATCGATATCGATATGCTTCAAATCGTTAGTTTAACATATTTAAGTTAATTATTATTCTTTTTCTTACTGAAGTTTACATAAAGCCATAACGGTATAACAGCAGTGCATATGGAAGAATTCCGTAATCTTATATCTAGGAATAAAGTCGATTTTGTTGTATATACACATTTAGCAATCGATATCGAGATGACTCACTTCATTAGTTTAACATATTTAAGTTAATAAACCTTCTTTAACGATCTGAAGTTTGCATATAGCCATGACGGCATAACTGCAGTGCATGTAGAAGAATCCCGTAATCTTATATTTAGGTATAAAGTCGATTTTCTTGTATATACACATTTAGCTATCGATATCGAAATGCTTCATATCATTAGTTTAACATATTAAGTTAATAAACATTTTTTAGCTTACTGAAATCTACATAAAGCCTTAACGGTATAACGGCAGTGCATTTAGAAGAATTCCGTAATGTTATAATTTTATATTTAGGTATATATTCGATTTTCTTGTATTTACACATTTAGCAATCGATATCGAAAATCTTCAAATCATTAGTTTAACATATTTAAAATAATTAACCTTCTCTAGCGTAATGAATAATGATATAAGCCATGGCGGCCTAACGACAGTGCATTTAGAAGAATTCCGTAATCTTATATTTAGGTATAAATTCGATTTTGTTGTATATACGCATTTAGCAATCGATATCGAAATGCTTCAAATCGTAAGTTTAACATATTTAAGTTAATTAACCTTCTTTATCTTACTGAAGTTTACATAAAGCCATAACGGCATAACGGCAGTATATTTGGGTGAATTCCGTAAGCTTTTATTTAGGTATAAAATCGATTTTCTTGTACATACACATTTAGCAATCGATATCGAAAATCTTCAAATCATTAGTTTAACATATTTAAGTTAATTAACCTTCATTAACGTAATGAAGGTGATATAAAGCCATGGCGGCATAACGACAGTGCATTTAGAAAAATTCCGTAATCTTATATTTAGGTATAAGTTCGATTTTGTTGTATATAGGCATTTAGCAATCGATATCGAAATGCTTCATATAACTGGTTTAGCATATTTAGGTTAATTAACCCCCTCTATCTTGCTGAAGTTTACATAAAGCCATAACGGCATAACGGCAGTATGTTTGGGTGAATTCTGTAATCTTATATTTAGGTATAAAGTCGATTTTCTTGTAGATACACATTGAGCAATCAATATCTAAATGCTTCAAATCGTTAGTTTAACATATCTAAGTTAATAAACCTTCTTTAACGATCTGAAGTTTGCATATAGCCATGACGGCATAACGGCAGTGCATTTAGAAGAATTCCGTAATCTTATATTTAGGTATAAAGTCGATTTTTTTGTATATACACATTTAGCTATCGATATCGAAGCGCTTCAAATCATTAGTTTAACATATTAAAGTTAATAAAGCTTCTTTAACGCACTGAAGTTAACTTAAAGCCATGGCGGCATAACGGCAGTATATGTGGCAGAATTCCGTAATCTTATATTTAGGTATAAAGTCGATTTTCGTGTATATACTCATTTAGCAATCGATATCGAAATGCTTCAAATCATTAGTTTAACATATTAAAGTTAATAAAGCTTCTTTAACGCACTGAAGTTAACATAAAGCCATGGCGGCATAACGGCAGTGCATGTAGAAGAATCCCGTAATCTTATATTTAGGTATAAAGTCGATTTTCTTGTATATACACATTTAGCAATCGATATCGAAAATCTTCAAATCATTAGTTTAACATATTTAAGTTAATTAACCTTCATTAACGTAATGAAGGTGATATAAAGCCATGGCGGCATAACGACAGTGCATTTAAAAAATTCCGTAATCTTATATTTAGGTATAAGTTCGATTTTGTTGTATATAGGCATTTAGCAATCGATATCGAAATGCTTCATATAACTGGTTTAGCATATTTAGGTTAATTAACCCCCTCTATCTTGCTGAAGTTTACATAAAGCCATAACGGCATAACGGCAGTATGTTTGGGTGAATTCTGTAATCTTATATTTAGGTATAAAGTCGATTTTCTTGTAGATACACATTGAGCAATCAATATCTAAATGCTTCAAATCGTTAGTTTAACATATCTAAGTTAATAAACCTTCTTTAACGATCTGAAGTTTGCATATAGCCATGACGGCATAACGGCAGTGCATTTAGAAGAATTCCGTAATCTTATATTTAGGTATAAAGTCGATTTTTTTGTATATACACATTTAGCTATCGATATCGAAGCGCTTCAAATCATTAGTTTAACATATTTAAAATAATTAACCTTCTTTAACGTATTGAAGGTGATATAAAGCCATGGCGGCATAACGACAGTACATGTGGAAGAACTCCGTAATCTTATATTTAGGTATAAAGTCGATTTTCTTGTTTATACACATTTTGCAATCGATATCAAAATGCTTCAAATAACTGGTTTAGTATATTTAAGTTAATTAACCTTCTTTATCTTACTGAAGTTTACATAGAGCCATAACGACATAGCGGCAGTATATTTGGGTGAATTCCGTAAGCTTTTATTTAAGTATAAAATCGTTTTTCTTGTACATATACATTTAGCAATCGATATCGAAATGCTCAAGTTATTAGTTTAACATATTTGAGTAAATTAACCTTCTTTAACGTACTGAAATTTATATAAAGCCATAACGGCATAACGGCAGTGCATTTAGATGAATTCCGTTATCTTATATTTAGGTATAAAGTCGATTTTCTTGTATATATACATATAGCAATCGATATTGAAATGCTTCAAATCATTAGTTTAAAATATTTAAGTTCATAAACCTTCTTTAACGAACTGAAGTTGGCATAGAGCAATGGCGGCATAACGGCAGTGCATTTAGAAGAATTCCGTAATCTTAGATTAAGGTATAAAGTCGATTTCCTTGTATATACACATTTAGCAATCGATATCGAGATGCTTCAAATAATTAGTTCATCATATTTAAGTTAATTAACCTTATTTATGTTACTGAAGTTTACATAAAGCCATAACGGTATAACGGCAGTGCATTTGGAAGAATTCCGTAATATTATATTTAGGTATAAAGTCGATTTTCTTGTATATATATATTTCGCAAGCGATATCGAGATGCTTCAACTCATAAGTTTAACATATTTATGTTAATAAACCTTCTTTTACGAACTGAAGTGTGCATAAAGCCATGGCGGCATAACGGCAGTGCATGTAGAAGAATTCCGTTAGCTTATATTTAGGTATAAAGTCGATTTTCTTGTATATACACATTTAGCAATCGATATCGAGATGCTTCAAATCATTAGTTTGACATATTTAAGTTAATTAGCCTTCTTTAACGTAATGAAGGTGATATAAAGCCATGGCGGCATAACGACAGTATATTTGGAAGTATTCCGTAATCTTATGTTTAGATATAAATTCGATTTTCTTTTATATACACGTTTAGCAAGCGATATCGAAATGCTTCAAATCATTAGTTTACCAAATATAAGTTAATTAACCTTCTTTAACGTATTGAAGTTGATATAAAGCCATGGCGGCATAACGACAGTACATTTGAAGGAATTCCGTAGTCTTATATTAAGGTATAAAGTCGATTTTCTTGCATATACACATTTAGCAATCGATATCGAAATGCTTCAAATCATTAGTTAAACATATTTAAGTTAACTAGCCTTCTTTAACGTAAGGAATGTGATTAAACCATGGCGGCATAACGGCAGTGCATTTAGAAGTATTCCGTAATCTTATGTTTAGGTATTAATTCGATTTTCTTTTATATACACATTTAGCAAGCGATATCGAAATGCCTCAAATGCCATGGCATCCCATAAGGGAAACAGTACATTTGGAAGAATTCCGTAGTCTTATATTTAGGTATAAAGTCGATTTTCTTGTATATATGCATTTAGCAATCGATATCGATATGCTTCAAATCACTGGTTTAACATATTTAAGTTAAAAAACCCCTTCTTTAACGAACTGAACATATAGCCATGACGGCATAACTGCAGTGCATTTAGAAGAATTCCGTTATCTTATATTTAGGTATAAAGTCGATTTTCGTGTATATACTCATTTAGCAATCGATATCGAAATGCTTCAAATCATTAGTTTAACATATTAAAGTTAATAAAGCTTCTTTAACGAACGGAAGTTTGCGTAAAGCCATGGCGGCATAACGGCCGTGCATTTAGAAGAATTACGTAATCTTATATTTAGGTATAAAGTCGATTTTCTTGTATATACACATTTAGCAATCGATATCGATATGCTTCAAATCGTTAGTTTAACATATTTAAGTTAATTATTATGCTTTTTCTTACTGAAGTTTACATAAAGCCATAACGGTATAACAGCAGTGCATATGGAAGAAATCCGTAATCTTATATCTAGGAATAAAGTCGATTTTGTTGTATATACACATTTAGCAATCGATATCGAAATGGCTCACTTCATTAGTTTAACATATTTAAGTTAATAAACCCTCTTTAACGATCTGAAGTTTGCATATAGCCATGACGGCATAACTGCAGTGCATGTAGAAGAATTCCGTAATCTTATATTTAGGTATAAAGTCGATTTTCTTGTATATACACATTTAGCTATCGATATCGAAATGCTTCATATCATTAGTTTAACATATTAAGTTAATAAACATTTTTTAGCTTACTGAAGTCTACATAAAGCCTTAGCGGTATAACGGCTGTGCATTTAGAAGAATTCCGTAATGTTATAATTTTATATTTAGGTATAAAATCGATTTTCTTGTATTTACACATTTAGCAATCGATATCGAAATGCTTCAAACCATTAGTTTAACATATTTAAAATAATTAACCTTCTTTAACGTATTGAAGGTGATATAAGGCCATGGCGGCATAACGACAGTACATGTGGAAGAATTCCGTAATCTTATATTTAGGTATAAAGTCGATTTTCTTGTATATACACATTTTGCAATCGATATCAAAATGCTTCAAATAACTGGTTTAGCATATTTAAGTTAATTAACCTGCTTTATCTTACTGAAGTTTAACGGCAGTATATGTGGCAGAATTCCGTAATCTTTTATTTAGGTATAAAATCGATTTTCTTGTACATACACATTTAGCAATCGATATCGAAATGCTCAAATCATTAGTTTAACATATTTGAGTAAATTAACCTTCCTAAACGTTCTGAAATTTATATAAAGCCATAAAGATAAGGCAGTGCATTTAGAAAAATTTACGTTATCTTATATTTAGGTATAAATCGATTTTCTTGTATAACGCATTTAGAAGAATCCGTGCTTCAATATTAGTTTAATATTTTTAAGTTAATAAACTTCTTTAACGCATGAAGTTTCTAAAGCCTTAACGGATAATGCAGTCATTAAGAAAATTCCGTTATGCCTCAAATAATTAGTTTAATATATTAAAGTTAATAAAGCTTCTTTAACGAAATGAAGTTAACTTAAAGCCATGGCGGCATAACGGCAGTATTTGGAGAATTCCGTAATCTTATATTTAGGTATAAAGTCATTTTCTGTATATACCATTTCAATCGATATCAAATGCTTCAAATATTGTTTAATATTTAAAAGTTAATAAACTTCTTTAACGACTGAAGTTCATAAAGCCAGGGCGGCTAACGGCAGTGCATTTAGAAGAATTCCGTAATCTTATTTTTAGGTATAAAATCGATTTTCTTGTATTTACACATTTAGCAATCGATACCGAAATGCTTCAAACCATTAGTTTAAATATTTAAAATAATTAACCTTTTTTAACGTATTGAAGGTGATATAAGGATGGCGGCATAACGATAGTACATGTGGAGGAATTCCGTAATCTTATATTTAGGTATAAAGTCGATTTTCTTGTATATACACATTTTCCAATCGATATCAAAATGCTTCAAATAACTGGTTTAGCATTTTTAGGTTAATTAATCTGCTTTATCTTACTGAAGTTTAACGGCAGTATTGTGGCAAAATTTCCGTAATCTTATATTTAGGTATAAAGTCGATTTTGTTGTACATACACATTTAGCAATCGATATCGAAATGCTTCAAATCATTAGTTAACTTATTTAAGTTAATTAACCTTCTTTACCGTAATGAAGGATATATAAAGCCATGGGGGCATAACGACAGTGCATGTAGAAGAATTCCGTAATCTTATATTTAGGTATATATTCGATTTTCTTGTATTTACACATTTAGCAATCGATATCGAAAATCTTCGAATCATAAGTTTAACATATTTAAGTTAATTAACCTTCTTTAACGTAATGAAGGTGATATAAAGCCATGGCGGCATAACGACAGTGCATTTAGAAAAATTCCGTAATCTTATATTTAGGTATAAAATCGATTTTGTTGTATATAGGCATTTAGCAATCGATATCGAAATGCTTCATATAACTGGTTTAGCATATTTAGGTTAATTAACCTCCTCTATTTTACTGAAGTTTACATAAAGCCATAAGGGCATAACGGCAGTATGTTTGGTGAATTCCGTAATCTTTTATTTAGGTAAAAATCGATTTGCTTGTACATACACATTTAGTAATCAATATCGAAATGCTTCAAATCAATCGTTTAGCATATTTAAGTAAATTACGTTCTTTAACGTACTGAAATTTATATAAAGCCATAACGGCATAACGGCAGTGCATTTAGAAGAATTACGTTATCTTATTTTTAGGTAAAAAGTCGATTTTCTTGTATATACGCATTTAGCAATCGATATCGACGTGCTTTGAATCATTAGTTTAACATATTTAAAATAATTAACCTTCTCTAACGTAATGGATAATGATATAAGCCATGGCGGCCTAACGACAGTGCATTTAGAAGAAGTCCGTAATCTTATATTTAGGTATAAATTCGATTTTGTTGTATTTACATTTTAGCAATCGATATCGAAAATCTTCAAATCATTAGTTTAACATATTTAAGTTAATTAACCTTCTTTAACGTAATGAAGGTGATATAAAGCCATGGCGGCATAACGACAGTGCATTTAGAAAAATTCCGTAATCTTATATTTAGGTATAAAATCGATTTTGTTGTATATAGGCATTTAGCAATCGATATCGAAATGCTTCATATAACTGGTTTAGCATATTTAGGTTAATTAACCTTCTTTATCTTACTGAAGTTTACATAAAGCCATAACGGCATAACGGCAGTATATTTGGGTGAATTCCGTAAGCTTTTATTTAGGTATAAAATCGATTTTCTTGTACATACACATTTAGCAATCGATATCGAAATGCTCAAATCATTAGTTTAACATATTTGAGTAAATTAACCTTCTTAAACGTTCTGAAATTTATATAAAGCCATAACAGCATAACGGCAGTGCATTTAGAAGAATTACGTTATCTAATATTTAGGTATAAAGTCGATTTTCTTGTATATACGCATTTAGCAATCGATATCGACGTGCTTCAAATCATTAGTTTAATATATTTAAGTTAGAAAACCTTCTTTAACGCACTGAAGTCTTCATAAAGCCTTAACGGTATAACTGCAGTGCATTTAGAAGAATTCCGTAATGCCTCAAATAATTAGTTTAATATATTAAAGTTAATAAAGCTTCTTTAACGCACTGAAGTTAACATAAAGCCATGGCGGCATAACGGCAGTATATGTGGCAGAATTCCGTAATCTTATATTTAGGTATAAAGTCGATTTTCGTGTATATACTCATTTAGCAATCGATATCGAAATGCTTCAAATCATTAGTTTAATATATTAAAGTTAATTAAGCTTCTTTAACGCACTGAAGTTAATATAAAGCCATGGCGGCATAACGGCAGTATATGTGGCAGAATTCCGTAATCTTATATTTAGGTATAAAGTCGATTTTCTTGTATATACACATTTAGCAATCGATATCGAAAATCTTCAAATCATTAGTTTAACATATTTAAGTTAATTAACCTTCATTAACGTAATGAAGGTGATATAAAGCCATGGCGGCATAACGACAGTGCATTTAGAAAAATTCCGTAATCTTATATTTAGGTATAAGTTCGATTTTGTTGTATATAGGCATTTAGCAATCGATATCGAAATGCTTCATATAACTGGTTTAGCATATTTAGGTTAATTAACCCCCTCTATCTTGCTGAAGTTTACATAAAGCCATAACGGCATAACGGCAGTATGTTTGGGTGAATTCTGTAATCTTTTATTTAGGTATAAAATCGATTTTCTTGTACATACACATTTAGCAATCAATATCGAAATGCTTCAAATCATTAGTTTAACATATTTAAGTTAATAAACCTTCTTTAACGATCTGAAGTTTGCATATAGCCATGACGGCATAACGGCAGTGCATTTAGAAGAATTCCGTAATCTTATATTTAGGTATAAAGTCGATTTTCTTGTATATACACATTTTCCAATCGATATCAAAATGCTTCAAATAACTGGTTTAGCATATTTAAATTAATTAACCTGCTTTATCTTACTGAAGTTTAACGGCAGTATATGTGGCAGAATTCCGTAATCTTATATTTAGGTATAAAGTCGATTTTGTTGTACATACACATTTAGCAATCGATATCGAAATGCTTCAAATCATTAGTTAACTTATTTAAGTTAATTAACCTTCTTTACCGTAATGAAGGTTATATAAAGCCATGGCGGCATAACGACAGTGCATGTAGAAGAATTCCGTAATCTTATATTTAGGTATATATTCGATTTTCTTGTATTTACACTTTTAGCAATCGATATCGAAAATCTTCAAATCATTAGTTTAACATATTTAAGTTAATTAACCTTCTTTAACGTAATGAAGGTGATATAAAGCCATGGCGGCATAACGACAGTGCATTTAGAAAAATTCCGTAATCTTATATTTAGGTATAAAATCGATTTTATTGTATATAGGCATTTAGCAATCGATATCGAAATGCTTCATATAACTGGTTTAGCATATTTAGGTTAATTAACCCCCTCTATTTTACTGAAGTTTACATAAAGCCATAAGGGCATAACGGCAGTATGTTTGGGTGAATTCCGTAATCTTTTATTTAGGTATAAAATCGATTTGCTTGTACATACACATTTAGTAATCAATATCGAAATGCTTCAAATCAATCGTTTAGCATATTTAAGTAAATTAACCTTCTTTAACGTACTGAAATTTATATAAAGCCATAACGGCATAACGGTAGTGCATTTAGAAGAATTACGTTATCTTATATTTAGGTATAAAGTCGATTTTCTTGTATATACGCATTTAGCAATCGATATCGACGTGCTTCAAATCATTAGTTTAATATATTTAAGTTAGAAAACCTTCTTTAACGCACTGAAGTCTTCATAAAGCCTTAACGGTATAACTGCAGTGCATTTAGAAGAATTCCGTAATGCCTCAAATAATTAGTTTAATATATTAAAGTTAATAAAGCTTCTTCACCGCACTGAAGTTAACATAAAGCCATGGCGGCATAACGGCAGTATATGTGGCAGAATTCCGTAATCTTATATTTAGGTATAAAGTCGATTTTCGTGTATATACTCATTTAGCAATCGATATCGAAATGCTTCAAATCATTATTTTAATATATTAAAGTTAATAAAGCTTCTTTAACGCACTGAAGTTAACATAAAGCCATGGCGGCATAACGGCAGTATATGTGGCAGAATTCCGTAATCTTATATTTAGGTATAAAGTCGATATTCTTGTATATACACATTTAGCAATCGATATCGAAAATCTTCAAATCATTAGTTTAACATATTTAAGTTAATTAACCTTCATTAACGTAATGAAGGTGATATAAAGCCATGGCGGCATAACGACAGTGCATTTAGAAAAATTCCGTAATCTTATATTTAGGTATAAGTTCGATTTTGTTGTATATAGGCATTTAGCAATCGATATCGAAATGCTTCATATAACTGGTTTAGCATATTTAGGTTAATTAACCCCCTCTATCTTGCTGAAGTTTACATAGAGCCATAACGACATAACGGCAGTATATTTGGGTGAATTCCGTAAGCTTTTATTTAAGTATAAAATCGATTTTCTTGTACATACACATTTAGCAATCGATATCGAAATGCTCAAGTTATTAGTTTAACATATTTGGGTAAATTAACCTTCTTTAACGTACTGAAATTTATATAAAGCCATAACGGCATAACGGCAGTGCATTTAGAAGAATTACGTTATCTTATATTTAGGTATAAAGTCGATTTTCTTGTTTATACGCATTTAGCAATCGATATCGACGTGCTTCAAATCATTAGTTTAACATATTTAAGTTAATAAACCTTCTTTAACGCACTGAAGTCTTCATAAAGCCTTAACAGCATAACTGCAGTGCATTTAGAAGAATTCCGTAATCTTATATTTAGGTATAAATTCGATTTTGTTGTATATACTCATTTAGCAATCGATATCGAAATGCTTCAAATCATTACTTTAATATATTTAAGTTAATAAAGCTTCTTTAACGCACTGAAGTTAACATAAAGCCATGGCGGCATAACGGCAGTGCATTTAGAAGAATTTCGTTATCATATATTTAGGTATAAATTTGATTTTCTTGTATGTACACATTTAGCAAGCGATATCGAAATGCTTCAAATCCTTAGTTTAACATATTTAAGTTAACTAACCTCCTTTAACGTATTGAAGTTGATATAAAACCATGGCGGCATAACGGCAGTGCATTTAGAAGAAGTCCGTAGTCTTATATTTAGGTATAAAGTCGATTTTCTTGTATATACCCATTTAGCAATCGATATCGAAATGCCTCAAATCATTAGTTAAACATATTAAGCTAATAAACATTTTTTAGCTTACTGAAGTCTACATAAAGCCTTAACGGTATAACGGCAGTGCATTTAGAAGAATTCCGTAATGTTTTAATTTTATATTTAGGTATAAATTCGATTTTGTTGTATATACAAATTTAGCAATCGATATCGATATGCTTCAAACCATTAATTTAACATATTTAAAATAATCAACATTCTTTAACGTATTGAAGGTGATATAAAGCCATGGCGGCATAACGACAGTACATGTGGAAGAATTCCGTAATCTTATATTTAGGTATAAAGTCGATTTTCTTGTATATACCCATTTTGCAATCGATATCAAAATGCTTCAAATAACTGGTTTAGCATATTCAAGTTAATTAACCTTCTTTATCTTACTGAAGTTTACACAAAGCCATAACGACATAACGGCAGTATATTTGGGTGAATTCCGAAAGCTTTTATTTAGGTATAAAATCGATTTTCTTGTACATACACATTTAGCAATCGATATCGAAATGCTCAAGTCATTAGTTTAACATATTTGAGTAAATTAACCTTCTTTAACGTACTGAAATTTATATAAAGCCATAACGGCAGTTCATTTAGAAGAATTACGTTATCTTATATTTAGGTATAAAGTCGATTTTCTTGTATATACGCATTTAGCAATCGATATCGACGTGCTTCAAATCATTAGTTTAACATATTCAAGTTAATTAACCCTCTCTGTCTTACTGAAGTCTACATAAAGCCTTAACGGCATAACGGCAGTGCATTTAGAAGAATTCCGTTATCTTATATTTAGGTATAAATTTGATTTTCTTGTATGTACACATTTAGCAAGCGATATCGAAATGCTTCAAATCATTAGTTTAACATATGCAAGTTAATTAACCCTCTCTGTCTTACTGAAGTCTACATAAAGCCTTAACGGCATAACGGCAGTGCATTTAGAAGAAATCCGTTATCTTATATTTAGGTATAAATTTGATTTTCTTGTATGTACACATTTAGCAAGCGATATCGAAATGCTTCAAATCATTAGTTTAACATATTTAAGTTAACTAACCTCCTTTAACGTATTGAAGTTGATATAAAACCATGGCGGCATAACGGCAGTGCATTTAGAAGAAGTCCGTAGTCTTATATTTAGGTATAAAGTCGATTTTCTTGCATATATACCCATTTAGCAATCGATATCGAAATGCTTAAAATCATTAGTTTAACATATCTAAGTTAGTAAACGTTCTTTAACGCACTGAAGACTACATAAAGCCTTAAGGGTATAACTGCAGTGCACTTAGAAGAATTCCGTAAACTTCTATTTAGGTATAAAAACGATTTTGTTGCATATACACATTTAGCAATCGATATCGAGATGCTTCAACTCATTAGTTTAACATATTTGAGTTAATAAACCTTCTTTAACAAACTGAAGTTGGCATAAATCCGTGGCGGCATAACGGCAGTGCATGTAGAAGAATTCCGTTATCTTATATTAAGGTGTAAAGTCGATTTTCTTGTATATACACATTTAGCAATCGATATCGAAATGCTTCAAATCATTAGTTTAACATATTTAAGTTAATTAACCTTCTTTAACGCACTGAAGTCTACATAAAGCCTTAAGGGTATAACTGCAGTGCATTCAGAAGAATTCCGTTATCTTATATTTTCTTGTATATACACATTTAGCAAGCGATATCGAATTGCTTCAAATCATTAGTTTAACATATTTAAGTTAATTAACCTTCTCTAACGTATTGAAGTTGATATTAAGCCATGGCGGCATAACGGCAGTGCATCGAGAAGAATTCCGTAATCTTATATTTATGTATAAAAACGAATTTCTTTTATATACACATTTAGCAATCGATAACGAAATGCTTCAAATCATTAATTTAACATATTTAAGTTAATTAACCTTCTTTATCTCACTGAAGTTTACAAAAAGCCATAACGGTATAACGGCAATGCATTGGGAAGAATTCCGTAATCTTATATTTGGGTATAAAGTCGATTTTGTTGTATATACACATTTAGCAATCGATATCGAGATGCTTCGACTCATTAGCTTAACATATTTAAGTTAATAAATCTTCTTTAACGATCTGAATTTGGCATATAGCCACGGCGGTATTACTGCAGTGCATTTGGAAGAATTCCGTAATCTTCTATTTAGGTATAAAGTCGATTTTCTTGTATTTACATATTAAGCAATCGATATCGAATTACTTTAAAACATTAGTTTAACATATTTAAGTTAATTAATCTTCTTTATTTTACTGAAGTTTACAAAAAGCCATAACGATATAACGGCAGTGCATGTAGAAGAATTCCGTAATCTTATATTTAGGTATAAATTCGGTTTTCTTGTATATACGCATTTAGCAAGCGATATCGAATTGCTTCAAATCATTAGTTTAACATATTTAAGTTAATTAACCTTCTTTAACGTATTGAAGTTGATATAAAACCATGGCGGCATAACGGCAGTGCATTGAGAAGAATTCCGTAATCTTATATTTATGTATAAAAACGATTTTCTTTTATATACACATTTAGCAATCGATAACGAAATACTTCAAATCATTAGTTTAAAATATTTAATTTAATTAACCCTCTCTATCTTACTGAAGTCTACATAAAGCCTTAAGGGTATAACTGCAGTGCATTCAGAAGAATTCCGTTATCTTATATTTAGGTATAAAGTCGATTTTCTTGTATATACACATTTAGCAATCGATATCGAAATGCTTCAAATCTCAAGTTTAACATATCTAAGTTAATAAACGTTCTTTAACGCACTGAAGTCTACATAAAACCTTAAGGGTATAACTGCAGTGCATTCAGAAGAATTCCGTTATCTTATATTTAGGTATAAATTCGACTTTCTTGTATATACACATTTAGCAATCGATATCGAAAATCTTCAAATCATTAGTTTAACATATTTGAGTTAATTAACCTTCATTAACGTAATGAAGGTGATATAAAGCCATGGCGGCATAACGACAGTGCATTTAGAAAAATTCCGTAATCTTATATTTAGGTATAAGTTCGATTTTGTTGTATATAGGTATTTAGCAATCGATATCGAAATGCATCATATAACTGGTTTAGCATATTTAGGTTAATTAACCCCCTCTATCTTACTGAAGTTTACATAAAGCCATAACGGCATAACGGCAGTATGTTTGGGTGAATTCCGTAATCTTTTATTTAGGTATAAAATCGATTTTCTTGTACATACACATTTAGTAATCAATATCGAAATGCTTCAAATCAATCGTTAGCATATTTAAGTAAATTAACCTTCTTTAACGTACTGAAATTTATATAAAGCCATAGCGGCAGTGTATTTCGAAGAATTCCGTAATCTTATATTTAGATATAAAATCGAATTTGTTGTATATACGCATTTAGCAATCGATATCGAAATTCTTCAAATCATTAGTTTAATATATTTAAAATAATTAACCTTCTCTAACGTAATGAATAATGATATATGCCATGGCGGCCTAACGACAGTGCATTTAGAAGAATTCCGTAATCTTATATTTAGGTATAAACTCGATTTTGTTGTATATACGCATTTGGCAATCGATATCGAAATGCTTCAAATAACTGGTTTAGCATATTTAAGTTAATTAACCTTCTTTATCTTACTGAAGTTTACATAAAGCCATAACGGCATAACGGCATAACGGCAGTATATTTGGGTGAATTAAGTAAGCTTTTATTTAGGTATAAAATCGATTTTCTTGTACATACACATTTAGCAATCGATATCGAAATGCTTAAATCATTTGTTTAACATATTTGAGTAAATTAACCTTCTTTAACGTACTGAAATCTATATAAAGCCATAACAGCATAACGGCAGTGCATTTAGAAGAAATACGTTATCTTATATTTAGGTATAAAGTCGATTTTCTTGTATATACGCATTTAGCAATCGATATCGAAATGCTTCAAATAACTGGTTTAGCATATGTAGGTTAATTAACCTTCTTTATCTTACTGAAGTTTACATAAAGCCATAACGGCATAACGGCAGTATATTTGGGTGAATTAAGTAAGCTTTTATTTAGGTATAAAATCGATTTTCTTGTACATACACATTTAGGTATAAATTCGATTTTCTTGTATATACACATTTAGCAAGCGATATCGAATTGCTTCAAATCATTAGTTTAACATATTTAAGTTAATTAACCTTCTTTAACGTATTGAAGTTGATATAAAGCCATGGCGGCATAACGGCAGTGCACTGAGAAGAATTCCATAATCTTATATTTAGGTATAAATTCGATTTTGTTGTATATACGCATTTAGCAATCGATATCGAAATGTTTCAAATAACTGGTTTAGCATATTTAAGTTAATTAACCTTCTTTATCTTACTGAAGCTTACATAAAGCCATAACGGCATAACGGCAGTATATTTGGGTGAATTATGTAAGCTTTTATTTAGGTATAAAATCGATTTTCTTGTACATACACATTTAGCAATCGATATCGAAATGCTCAAATCATTAGTTTAACATATTTGAGTAAATTAACCTTCTTTAACGTACTGAAATCTATATAAAGCCATAACAGCATAACGGCAGTGCATTTAGAAGAATTACGTTATCTTATATTTAGGTATAAAGTCGATTTTCTTGTATATACGCATTTAGCAATCGATATCGAAATGCTTCAAATCATTAGTTTAACATATTTAAGTTAATAAACCTTCTTTAACGCACTGAAGTCTTCATAAAGCCTTAACGGTATAACTGCAGTGCATTTAGAAGAATTCCGTAATGCTTCAAATCATTAGTTTAATATATTAACGTTAATAAAGCTTCTTTAACGCACTGAAGTTAACATTAGGCCATGGCGGCATAACGGCAGTGCATGTAGAAGAATTCCGTAATCTTATATTTAGGTATAAAGTCGATTTTCTTGTATATACACATTTAGCAATCGATATCGAAAATCTTCAAATCATTAGTTTAACATATTTAAGTTAATGAACCTTCATTAACGTAACGAAGGTGATATAAAGCCATGGCGGCATAACGACAGTGCATTAAGAAAAAGTCCGTAATCTTATATTTAGGTATAAGTTCGTTTTTATTGTATATGCACATTTTGCAATCGATATCAAAATGCTTCAAATAACTGGTTTAGCATATTTAAGTTAATTAACCTTCTTTATCTTACTGAAGTTTACAAAAAGCCATAACGACTTAACGGCAGTATATGTGGCAGAATACCGTAATCTTATATTTAGGTATAAAGTAGATTTTTTTGTATATACACATTTAGCAATCCATATCGAAATGCTTCAAATCATTAGTTTAACATTATTAAGTTAATTAACCTTCTTTATCTTACTGAAGTTTATATAAAGCCATAACAGCATAACGGCAGTGTATTTCGAAGAATTCCGTAATCTTATATTTAGATATAAAGCCGAATTTGTTGTATATACGCATTTAGCAATCGATATCGAAATTCTTCAAATCATTAGTTTAACATATTTAAAATAATTAACCTTCTTTAACGTAATGAAGGTGATATAAAGCCATGGCGGCCTAACAACAGTGCATTTAGAAGAATTCCGTAATCTTATATGTTGACGCCGCCCCCGCCCAATTTCTTTTGCCACGTCTGTATTGGTAGATTAATCTTCTCTTTTTCGAACTTTTTTCGAAGTATTAATTCGCGCGCAACTAAACACTTACTAAAAGTTGCGCGCTCTCTCTTCCTTTGCGACGACGCTGTGATACAGACGTGGTAAGTGTGGTTCCAATTTTTTATAATTAAATATTTGTATTATATGAAACCCTTTGTTTTATTTAATATTTCTGTGGAATAAATTTGCGCCGGACGTTTCCCCACGGCCAACCACATTTTGGAAAGAACGAGCAACGTGCTCCACCACCCGAATTATCATTGGTCCTTCGAGCCGGATAACAGGTAACAAGTTGATTTTATTTAAAGTGAAAGTGCATAATTTGCCCGCTATAGCAACTCGCAAGTTACAGCCAAACATATTTTGGATTTGTGCTCTGCAAGCTATAAGGCAATAGATTGGTCAATTTGTGCATCATTTATGTACAAAACCCATTGTGCCGTGTGAAGTGGAGACCAAAACTTATTTTTGGCACTCTACCCACAAAATCAAAGCACAAGATTGCAGGTAGTATTGTACTTCATTTAAGTACAACAACAAATACACCTGGCAAATGCACTTATTCCACTTTGCAAAAAAAACCACACACTCTGTTATTCGAGAAAAAATATATAAATTTCTTGGACGCACAAAATCGTCTTGAGCGTCAAAAATCTCTCTCGGTGCTTTGGTTTTTCTTATGATTAATTTGAGTTTAGTCGCTCAACTCTGCCTTTCCATATATTGCTCGAATAGCAATAAAGGCAAGCAGCAATAACGCAGCTGCAGTTTCGCGAGTGCGAGAAACAAAAAAAAAAACAAAACCAAAATACAAAGTTACAAGTGAAGTGAGTGACTAACAATTAGAAAAGCGAAGTGAGCGACGGCTAGAAAACCAAACATCACAGGCCAAACACCGAAGTGAGAGCAGCAAAGGAAGCAGCAAAGGCAGAGCGGCATAGGCAAGCAGCATAGGCAGAGCAGCACAGGCCAAGCAGAAAAGTGAGAGCGGCATAGGCAAAGCAGCAAAGGCAAGGCAACGCAGCAGCCATCCCAGAAAGACAGTAACCCCGTGAACAAAGTGAAAGGGTTCAGCTGATCAATCATATAAGTGCTTGTGAATTTTTATCTGTATTTTTATTTGGATTTAAATAAAGCAATTAGCACAAATAAACTTGGTTTGTGTACATAGTCAAAGACTAGGCGTGCAAGTGCATTGGGACGATAACCCAGCAAGCACATTCAAATAAAATTTGGGAAAATTACTTTTCGGAAATAGTTCACCAAATTTTCAAGTGCAAGTACAAGTGCATTGGGCCGATTACCCAGCAAACACATTATAATTAAATTCGAAAAATACTTTGACAAAATAGTTTACTAAATTTATTAAGTTTTTTTTGTGCCTTCGAAAATTTACGTTTTCTAAAGAAACAACGCACTGCCTATCATCAACTAATTTGTAGTCTGTCCGTGATTGGTTCTATAACTTTTGAACTTTTGCAACATATTTGCAAATATTTTTTAAATTTTAATTTCAAGTTTTAGATCCGATTTTGTGCAACATTTTTGCAGTTCCGGTTCAATTTTCGGAAACAATGGAATCCATCAGAGCCTTTACCACAGCTGCAGACGCTCTACTGGAGTTTGAGGAGTCTTTTACTCCAACAGCAAACAACCAAAGTGCCTACTCTCTTGAAGTTCAACAAGCTGAACTGAAATCTCTGTGGGCAGAGGTGAAATCAGAATACAAGTTGTGTTTGTCAAAAGTGGGTCCTTCGGACACAAGCTCAATTGACGACATTAAGCTTAAATATACAAGCTGTTACCACGCCTATGTGTGTTGCGCGGCCTTGATGGGCGAACACATGCACAACCTCACGGCGTTCAACCAAAGCCCTACTTCGAATTCTACAGTGATTCAACCTGAACGGTTACAACAAACTGTAGAACCCGTGAGGTATTCTATCAATTTGCCGCCATGTGATACCGAAATATTTCATGGCGATGTTTTACAATGGCCCTCATTTAGGGATTTATTTGCCGCCATTTATGGGAATAACCCGAGGCTCTCTCCAGTAGAAAAGTTATTCCATCTCAATCAAAAAACGCGAGGTGAGGCAAAAGCCATCGTTTCCAAAGCGCCACTGACGAATGACGGATTCGCATTTGCTTGGAATAATTTATTGTGTAGGTATGAAAACAAGCGAGTGCTTGTCAACACACAATTGAATTTATTGTTCAAGCTCCCGCACATTTCAACAGAATCTGAGGCCGAACTCAGAAATTTACAGCGGGAGATTAATAGCTGCATTTCAGCTTTACAAATACATGGCATCAATACCGATAGCTGGGATGCCATATTTACGTACTTGTGTTCTATCCGACTGCCGGACTATACACTGTCGCTTTGGGAACAATCTCTGGATTCGGATTCAGAGATCCCAACATGGGTTGAGTTAGACAAGTTTTTAACCAAACGGGTTAAAACGCTTGAGAGAGTATCAAACCTCAAAGGCGAGTTGAGTACTCAACCTAATATTAAGTCGGCTGATGGTGAAGATCGGATACCAACCTTGCAATCAAGGATTGGATCTAAACCCATCAATGCCCATCACGCCAAGACAAACAATATGAAATATAAACTGTGCTCATCTCAATCACACATTTTGAAAACTTGTCAAAGATTCATTGAGATGCAGCCTAATGCACGGTTAAATGCTGTCAGAAAACTCCACGTCTGCCTTAACTGTTTATCGGACTCACATGAAGTCAAAAATTGCAAAAGTATGTTTAATTGTAATAAATGTAAACAGAGGCATCACTCTATGATTCACCGGGATCAGAGTGAGGGAATAGCTCAGATATCTGACAGCACAGACACCACTGAGATTTCTACTAAATCTCATGTGGCCTCTATTAAGGCCAATATTTCAAATGTGCCTACCAGTCGAAGCATGCTCTTAGGTACAGCCATGGTGACCATATGTCACAACGAGAGCACCTTCACTGTCAGAGCCCTGATTGATTCGGGATCTGAAGCCACCTTCGTAAGCAATAGTCTGCAAAAACGCTTACATCTGGCAACCAAAAAGGTCAGCGCGCGAGTTTCAGGATTGAATAATACCGTATCAGGACAAGTTCAATCGGTATGCTCGATCACAATTGGCTCGCCCCGTAACAAAAGTTTGAAACTAGAAGCGGAAGCTTTGGTAGTGCCAAAATTGACTGGACTGCTTCCATCCAGGTCAATTAACTCATCGATTGTAAAAAGGTTACCCAACATCCCCTTGGCGGATAATAATTTCTATACGAGTCAAAAGGTCGACTTGTTAATTGGAGCGGATCTTTACCCGAAAATCATTCTTAATGGGGTAAAATCGAAAATCTTCGGATCCCTCGTAGCACAACGTACAGTGTTCGGTTGGATTTTAACAGGTTCCGTTCCCTCCGAAGAAAGGAAGATAAATGGCAAAGGCGACGGACAAAATTCAGTAATAACTAAACAACAAACACAAAACAATTTTTGTAGTATAATAGATACTAATTATATATTTATACAACAGAAACAACATCAGCAGCATCAACAGCGGCACCAGCTACAACAGGATCAAACCGATGATGGCGAAACAAATGATGCGCACGGCTCATCGAATCACACCGATACGCATTGTGGCGTCGGTGGGCCGACACTGCATGCAGCAGCGCTATCTCTGTCAGCAACAGCCGTAAGCAGCACACCGCCGAGCAGCGCTGAAGCGGCAAATACCAACAATTTCGGTTACTACACGGGCGCCGCAGAAACGGTGGCAGCAACGCAGCGACATGCTGTCGCAGCAACGCCACCACTACCACCCCCATCACAAACGTTGCCGCCATCATCAGCTGTGGCGGCCTCATCAGCAACAGCGCACTATTCACCACCACACCAGCAACTGCAACACTATGCCACGAGCAACACAGCGGCGGCATTGGCGGATGCCTTTCACCACCAGCAGATGCAGCTACAGCTACAACAATACGAGCAACCTTATCAACTACAAACAGCCTATTATCACCAGCAACAGCAGGCGCCGCCGTCGCAATCGCAGCAAGAAAACCAATCAGCAACGTATGTGACGTCACAACAGCCATCTACACAATACCTACATGCGGCGGCCACAACAACAACTGCAAATGAACATGCAGCGTGCAGCAACAGACAAACAACGCAGTCGACAGCCACACACCATACAACGAACACATCACAAGCAGTAAAAACAACTCAGCAGCAGCAACCTGCAGCAATGGCACACGCGTTGACACACGCCACACAGCAACAACAACAACCGTGTCAACGGACGCAAAGCTCTGACCAACGAGGCCTCTCCCGCATATCACATGCCCAAGATCGAGCCAGACTCGAGTCGTTTCGCCGACTTCGGCATGCTGGTAACTTCCTTTCGGATTGGCGACATGGCAATGATCGACTGAGACTCGATTCGTCTCAGCGACATTGCCCGGACCGAACCAGACTCGATTCGTCTCGACGGCCACCCCATCCGAAGCGAAGGCGTGGACGAAACGCTCGACGTCAAGCAGATGCACGCCATACTCTTATCATAAAGGAAAGGCACGAAACACTGCCTTGTCAGCAAAGACTGCCGGCGTCGTATTATATCGGCACAATAAAGTGCACTGGCTGCCAACGCCTCTCACTTTCACCACCTACCCAGGATCGAGTTAGACTCCAGTCGTCTCGCCGACCTCGGAAGGTGGTGACTTCTATGCAGATTGGCGGCATGACAATGACCGACTGAGACTCGATTCGTCTCAGCGGCATTGCCCGGACCGAACCAGACTCGAGTCGTCTTGTCGGCCACCCCATCTGCAAAGAAGACGTGGAAAAGGAAGTACAGGAGCCAGTTAGTTAAGTTAGTTAAGTTAGTTTTAAGTAATTTATTGTGAACTGCATTTGCAGTAATACTGCAAGGCGGGGAGAATGTTGACGCCGCCCCCGCCCAATTTCTTTTGCCACGTCTGTATCGGCAGATTAATCTTCTCTTTTTCGAACTTTTTTCGAAGTATTAATTTGCGCGCAACTAAACACTTACTAAAAGTTGCGCGCTCTCTCTTCCTTTGCGACGACGCTGCGATACAGACGTGGTAAGTGTGGTTCCAATTTTTTATAATTAAATATTTGTATTATATGAAACCCTTTGTTTTATTTAATATTTCTGTGGAATAAATTTGCGCCGGACGTTTCCCCACGGCCAACCACATTTTGGAAAGAACGAGCACCGTGCTCCACCACCCGAATTATCATTATATTTAGGTATAAATTTGATTTTCTTGTATGTACACATTTAGCAAGCGATATCGAAATGCTTCAAATCATTAGTTTAACATATTTAAGTTAACTAACCTCCTTTAACGTATTGAAGTTGATATAAAGCCATGGCGGCATAACGGCAGTGCATTTAGAAGAAGTCCGTAGTCTTATATTTAGGTATAAAGTCGATTTTCTTGCATATATACCCATTTAGCAATCGATATCGAAATGCTTCAAATCATTAGTTTAACATATCTAAGTTAGTAAACGTCCTTTAACGCACTGAAGACTACATAAAGCCTTAAGGGTATAACTGCAGTGCATTCAGAAGAATTCCGTAAACTTCTATTTAGGTATAAAAACGATTTTGTTGCATATACACATTTAGCAATCGATATCGAGATGCTTCAACTCACTTGTTTAACATATTTGAGTTAATAAACCTTCTTTAACAAACTGAAGTTGGCATAAATCCGTGGCGGCATAACGGCAGTGCATGTAGAAGAATTCCGTTATCTTATATTAAGGTGTAAAGTCGATTTTCTTGTATATACACATTTAGCAATCGATATCGAAATGCTTCAAATCATTAGTTTAACATATTTAAGTTAATTAACCTTCTTTAACGCACTGAAGTCTACATAAAGCCTTAAGGGTATAACTGCAGTGCATTCAGAAGAATTCCGTTATCTTATATTTTCTTGTATATACACATTTAGCAAGCGATATCGAATTGCTTCAAATCATTAGTTTAACATATTTAAGTTAATTAACCTTCTTTAACATATTGAAGTTGATATTAAGCCATGGCGACATAACGGCAGTGCATCGAGAAGAATTCCGTAATCTTATATTTATGTATAAAAACGAATTTCTTTTATATACACATTTAGCAATCGATAACGAAATGCTTCAAATCATTAATTTAACATATTTAAGTTAATTAACCTTCTTTATCTTACTGAAGTTTACAAAAAGCCATAACGGTATAACGGCAATGCATTGGGAAGAATTCCGTAATCTTATATTTAGGTATAAAGTCGATTTTGTTGTATATACACATTTAGCAATCGATATCGAGATGCTTCGACTCATTAGCTTAACATATTTAAGTTAAAAAATCTTCTTTAACGATCTGAATTTGGCATATAGCCACGGCGGTATTACGGCAGTGCATTTGGAAGAATTCCGTAATCTTCTACTTAGGTATAAAGTCGATTTTCTTGTATTTACATATTAAGCAATCGATATCGAATTGCTTTAAAACATTAGTTTAACATATTTAAGTTAATTAATCTTCTTTAACTTACTGAAGTTTACAAAAAGCCATAACGATATAACGGCAGTGCATTGGAAAAATTCCGTAATCCTATATTTAGGTATAAATTCGGTTTTCTTGTATATACACATTTATCAAGCGATATCGAATTGCTTCAAATCATTAGTTTAACATATTTAAGTTAATTAACCTTCTTGAACGTATTGAAGTTGATATAAAACCATGGCGGCATAACGGCAGTGCATTGAGAAGAATTCCGTAATCTTATATTTATGTATAAAAACGATTTTCTTTTATATAAACATTTAGCAATCGATAACGAAATACTTCAAATCATTAGTTTAACATATTTAATTTAATTAACCCTCTCTATCTTACTGAAGTCTACATAAAGCCTTAAGGGTATAACTGCAGTGCATTCAGAAGAATTCCGTTATCTTATATTTAGGTATAAAGTCGATTTTCTTGTATATATACATTTAGCAATCGATATCGAAATGCTTCAAATCTCTAGTTTAGCATATCTAAGTTAATAAACGTTCTTTAACGCACTGAAGTCTACATAAAGCCTTAAGGGTATAACTGCAGTGCATTCAGAAGAATTCCGTTACCTTATATTTAGGTATAAATTCGATTTTCTTGTATATACACATTTAGCAATCGATATCGAAAATCTTCAAATCATTAGTTTAACATATTTGAGTTAATTAACCTTCATTAACGTAATGAAGGTGATATAAAGCCATGGCGGCATAACGACAGTGCATTTAGAAAAATTCCGTAATCTTATATTTAGGTATAAGTTCGATTTTGTTGTATATAGGCATTTAGCAATCGATATCGAAATGCATCATATAACTGGTTTAGCATATTTAGGTTAATTAACCCCCTCTATCTTACTGAAGTTTACATAAAGCCATAACGGCATAACGGCAGTATGTTTGGGTGAATTCCGTAATCTTTTATTTAGGTATAAAATCGATTTTCTTGTACATACACATTTAGTAATCAATATCGAAATGCTTCAAATCAATCGTTTAGCATATTTAAGTAAATTAACCTTCTTTAACGTACTGAAATTTATATAAAGCCATAACGGCAGTGTATTTCGAAGAATTCCGTAATCTTATATTTAGATATAAAATCGAATTTGTTGTATATACGCATTTAGCAATCGATATCGAAATTCTTCAAATCATTAGTTTAATATATTTAAAATAATTAACCTTCTCTAACGTAATGAATAATGATATATGCCATGGCGGCCTAACGACAGTGCATTTAGAAGAATTCCGTAATCTTATATTTAGGTATAAACTCGATTTTGTTGTATATACGCATTTGGCAATCGATATCGAAATGCTTCAAATAACTGGTTTAGCATATTTAAGTTAATTAACCTTCTTTATCTTACTGAAGTTTACATAAAGCCATAACGGCATAACGGCAGTATATTTGGGTGAATTAAGTAAGCTTTTATTTAGGTATAAAATCGATTTTCTTGTACATACACATTTAGCAATCGATATCGAAATGCTTAAATCATTAGTTTAACATATTTGAGTAAATTAACCTTCTTTAACGTACTGAAATCTATATAAAGCCATAACAGCATAACGGCAGTGCATTTAGAAGATTTGCGTTATCTTATATTTAGGTATAAAGTCGATTTTCTTGTATATACGCATTTAGCAATCGATATCGAAATGCTTCAAATCATTAGTTTAACATGTTTAAGTTAATAAACCTTCTTTAACGCACTGAAGTCTTCATAAAGCCTTAACGGTATAACTGCAGTGCATTTAGAAGAATTCCGTAATGCTTCAAATCATTAGTTTAATATATTAAAGTTAATGAAGCTTCTTTAACGCACTGAAGTTAACATAAAGCCATGGCGGCATAACGGCAGTGCATGTAGAAGAATTCCGTAATCTTATATTTAGGTATAAAAACGATTTTCTTGTATATACACATTTAGCAATCGATATCGAAAATCTTCAAATCATTAGTTTAACATATTTAAGTTAATTAACCTTCTTTAACGTAACGAAGGTGATATAAAGCCATGGCGGCATAACGACAGTGCATTTAGAAGAATTCCGTAATCTTATAATTAGGTATAAAGTCGATTTTGTTGTATATACACATTTAGCAATAGATATCGAGATGCTTCAACTCATTAGTTTAACATATTTAAGTTAATTAACCTTCATTAACGTAACGAAGGTGATATAAAGCCATGGCGGCATAACGACAGTGCATTTGGAAGAATTCCGTAATCTTATATTTAGGTATAAGTTCGTTTTTATTGTATATGCACATTTTACAATCGATATCCAAATGCTTCAAATAACTGGTTTAGCATATATAAGTTAATTAACCTTCTTTATCTTACTGAAGTTTACAAAAAGCCATAACGACTTAACGGCAGTATATGTGGCAGAATACCGTAATCTTATATTTAGGTATAAAGTAGATTTTTTTGTATATACACATTTAGCAATCCATATCGAAATGCTTCAAATCATTAGTTTAACATTATTAAGTTAATTAACCTTCTTTATCTTACTGAAGTTTATATAAAGCCATAACAGCATAACGGCAGTGTATTTCGAAGAATTCCGTAATCTTATATTTAGATATAAAGCCGAATTTGTTGTATATACGCATTTAGCAATCGATATCGAAATTCTTCAAATCATTAGTTTAACATATTTAAAATAATTAACCTTCTTTAACGTAATGAAGGTGATATAAAGCCATGGCGGCCTAACAACAGTGCATTTAGAAGAATACCGTAATCTTATATTTAGGTATAAAGTAGATTTTTTTGTATATACACATTTAGCAATCCATATCGAAATGCTCATGTCATTAGTTTAACATATTTGAGTAAATTAACCTTCTTTACCGCACTGAAATTTATATAAAGCCATAACAGCATAACGGCAGTGCTTTTAGAAGAATTACGTTATCTTATATTTAGGTATACAGTCGATTTTCTTGTATATACCCATTCAGCAATCGATACCGAAATGCTTCAAATCATTAGTTTAACATATCTAAGTTAATAAACGTTCTTTAACGCACTGAAGTCTACATAAAGCCTTAAGGGTATAACTGCAGTGCATTCAGAAGAATTCCGTAAACTTCTATTTAGGTATAAAGTCGATTTTGTTGCATATACACATTTAGCAATCGATATCTAGATGCTTTAACTCATTAGTTTAACATATTTGAGTTAATAAACCTTCTTTAACAAACTGAAGTTGGCATAAATCCATGGCGGCATAACGGCAGTGCATGTAGAAGAATTCCGTTATCTTATATTTAGGTATAAAGTCGATTTTCTTGTATATACACATTTAGCAATCGATATCGAAATGCTTCAAATCATTAGTTTAACACATCTAAGTTAATAAACGTTCTTTAACGCACTGAAGTCTACATAAAGCCTTAAGGGTATAACTGCATACACATTTAGCAAGCGATATCGAAATGCTTCAAATCATTACTTTAACATATTTAAAACAATTAACCTTCTTTAACGTATTGAAGGTGATATAAAGCCATGGCGGCATAACGACAGTACATTTGGAAGAATTCCGTAATCTTATATTTAGGTATAAAGTCGATTTTCTTGTATATACATATTTGCAATCGATATCAAAATGCTTCAAATAACTGGTTTAGCATATTTAAGTTAATTAACCTTCTTTATCTTACTGAAGTTTACATAAAGCCATAACGACATAACGGCAGTATATGTGGCAGAATTCCGTAATCTTATATTTAGGTATAAAGTCGTTTTTCTTGTATTTACACATTAAGCAATCGATATCGATATGCTTTAAATCATTAGTTTAACATATTTAAGTTAATTTTCCTTCTTTTTCTTACTGAAGTTTACATAAAGCCATAACGGTTTAACGGAAGTGCATTTGGAAGAATTCTGTAATCTTACATCTAGGAATAAAGTCGATTTTGTTGTATATACACATTTAGCAATAGACATCGAGATGGTTCAACTCATTAGTTTAACATATTTAAGTTAATTAACCTTCTTTAACGATCTGAAATTTGCATATAGCCATGACGGCATAACGGCAGTGCATGTAGAAGAATTTCGTAATCTTATATTTAGGTATAAAGTCGATTTTCTTGTATATACACATTTAGCTATCGATATCGAAATGCTTCAAATCATTAGTTTAACATATTAAGTTAATAAACATTTTTTAGCTTACTGAAGTCTACATAAAGCCTTAACGGTATAACGGCAGTGCATGTAGAAGAATTCCGTAATGTTATAATTTTATATTTAGGTATAAAGTCGATTTTCTTGTATTTACACATTTAGCAATCGATATCGAAATGCTTCAAACCATTAGTTTAACATATTTAAAACAATTAACCTTCTTTAACGTATTGAAGGTGATATAAAGCCATGGCGGCATAACGACAGTACATGTGGAAGAATTCCGTAATCTTATATTTAGGTATAAAGTCGATTTTCTTGTATATACATATTTGCAAGCGATATCGAAATGCTTCAAATCATTAGTTTAACATATTTAAGATAATTAACCCTCTTTATCTTACTGAAGTCTACAAACGCCTTAACGGCATAACGGCAAAGCATTTAGAAGAATTACGTAATCTTATATTTAGGTATAAAGTCGCTTTTCTTGTATATACTCATTTAGCAATCGAAATCGAAATGCTTCAAATCATTAGTTTAACATATTTAAGTTAATTAACCCTCTTTATTTTATTGAACTCTACAAACATCTTAACGGCATAACGGCAAAGCAATTAGAAGAATTACGTAATCTTATATTTAGGTATAAAGTCGATTTTCTTGTATAAACTCATTTAGCAATCGATATAGAAATGCTTCAAATCATTAGTTTAACATATTTAAGTTAATTAACCCTCTTTATCTTACTGAAGTCTACAAACGTTTTAACGGCATAACGGCAAAGCATTTAGAAGAATTACGTAATCTTATATTTAGGTATAAAGTCGATTTTGTAGTATATACACATTTAGCAATCGATATCGAAATGCTTCAAATCATTAGTTTAACATATTTAAGCTAATTAACCCTCTTTATCTTACTAAAGTCTACAAAAGCCTTAGCGGCATAACGACAGTGCATTTGGAAGAATTCCGTAATCTTATATTTAGGTATTAAGTCGATTTTCTTGTATATACACATTTAGCAATCAATATCGAAATGCCTCAAATCATTAGTTTAACATATTTAAGTTAATTAACCTCCTTTATCTTACTGAAGTCTACAAACGCCTTAACGGCATAACGGCAGTGCATGTAGAAGAATTCCGTTATCATATATTTAGGTATAGAGTCGATTTTCTTGTACATACACATTTAGTAATCCATATCGAAATGCCTCAAATCATTAGTTTAACATACTTAAGTTAATAAACTTTCTTTTTCTTACTGAAGTCTACAAACGCCTTAATGGCATAACGGCAAAGCATTTAGAAGAATTACGTAATTTTATATTTAGGTATAAAGTCGATTTTCTTATATATACTCATTTAGCAATCGATATCGAAATGCCTCAAATCATTAGTTTAACATATTTAAGTTAATAAACCCTCTTTTTCTTACTGAAGTCTACAAACGCCTTAATTGCATAACGGCAAAGCATTTAGAAGAATTACGTTATCTTATATTTAGGTATAAAGTCGATTTTCTTGTATATATGCATTAAGAAATCGATATCGAAATGCTTCAAATAACTGGTTTAACATATTTAAGTTAATGAACCTTCTTTAACTAACTGATGTTAACATAAAACCATAACGGTATAACGGCAGTGCATTTGGAAGAATTCCGTAATCTTATATTTAGGTATAAAGTCGATTTTCTTGTATATACACATTTAGCAATCGATATCGAAATGCTTCAAATCATTAGTTTAACATATTTAAGCTAATTAACCCTCTTTATCTTACTAAAGTCTACAAAAGCCTTATCGGCATAACGACAGTGCATTTGGAAGAATTCCGTAATCTTATATTTAGGTATTAAGTCGATTTTCTTGTATATACACATTTAGCAATCGATATCGAAATGCCTCAAATCATTAGTTTAACATATTTAAGTTAATTAACCTTCTTTAACATATAACAGTACATTTGGAAAAATTCCGTAATATTATGTTTAGGTATAAAGTCGAATTTCTTGTATATATGCATTAAGCAATCGATTTCGAAATGCTTCCAATAACAGGTGTAACATATCTAAGTTATTAAACCTTCTTTAACGAACTTAAGTTAACATAAAGCCATAACGGCAGTGCAATTAGAAGAATTCCGTAAGCGTATATTTAGGTATAAAGTCGATTTTGTTGTATATACACACTAAACAATCGATATCGAAATGCCTCAAATCATTAGTTTAACATATTTAAGTTAATTAACCTTCTTTAACGTATTGAAGGTGATATAAAGCCATGGCGGCATAACGACAGTACATGTGGAAGAATTCCGTAATCTTATATTTAGGTATAAAGTCGATTTTCTTGTATATACATATTTGCAAGCGATATCGAAATGCTTCAAATCATTAGTTTAACATATTTAAGATAATTAACCCTCTTTATCTTACTGAAGTCTACAAACGCCTTAACGGCATAACGGCACAGCATTTAGAAGAATTACGTAATCTTATATTTAGGTATAAAGTCGCTTTTCTTGTATATACTCATTTAGCAATCGAAATCGAAATGCTTCAAATCATTAGTTTAACATATTTAAGTTAATTAACCCTCTTTATTTTATTGAAGTCTACAAACATCTTAACGGCATAACGGCAAAGCAATTAGAAGAATTACGTAATCTTATATTTAGGTATAAAGTCGATTTTCTTGTATATACTCATTTAGCAATCGATATAGAAATGCTTCAAATCATTAGTTTAACATATTTAAGTTAATTAACCCTCTTTATCTTACTGAAGTCTACAAACGTTTTAACGGCATAACGGCAAAGCATTTAGAAGAATTACGTAATCTTATATTTAGGTATAAAGTCGATTTTGTAGTATATACACATTTAGCAATCGATATCGAAATGCTTCAAATCATTAGTTTAACATATTTAAGCTAATTAACCCTCTTTATCTTACTAAAGTCTACAAAAGCCTTAGCGGCATAACGACAGTGCATTTGGAAGAATTCCGTAATCTTATATTTAGGTATTAAGTCGATTTTCTTGTATATACACATTTAGCAATCGATATCGAAATGCCTCAAATCATTAGTTTAACATATTTAAGTTAATTAACCCCCTTTATCTTACTGAAGTCTACAAACGCCTTAACGGCATAACGGCAGTGCATGTAGAAGAATTCCGTTATCATATATTTAGGTATAGAGTCGATTTTCTTGTACATACACATTTAGTAATCGATATCGAAATGCCTCAAATCATTAGTTTAACATACTTAAGTTAATAAACTTTCTTTTTCTTACTGAAGTCTACAAACGCCTTAATGGCATAACGGCAAAGCATTTAGAAGAATTACGTAATTTTATATTTAGGTATAAAGTCGATTTTCTTATATATACTCATTTAGCAATCGATATCGAAATGCCTCAAATCATTAGTTTAACATATTTAAGTTAATAAACCCTCTTTTTCTTACTGAAGTCTACAAACGCCTTAATTGCATAACGGCAAAGCATTTAGAAGAATTACGTTATCTTATATTTAGGTATAAAGTCGATTTTCTTGTATATATGCATTAAGAAATCGATATCGAAATGCTTCAAATAACTGGTTTAACATATTTAAGTTAATGAACCTTCTTTAACTAACTGAAGTTAACATAAAACCATAACGGTATAACGGCAGTGCATTTGGAAGAATTCCGTAATCTTATATTTAGGTATAAAGTCGATTTTCTTGTATATACACATTTAGCAATCGATATCGAAATGCTTCAAATCATTAGTTTAACATATTTAAGCTAATTAACCCTCTTTATCTTACTAAAGTCTACAAAAGCCTTAGCGGCATAACGACAGTGCATTTGGAAGAATTCCGTAATCTTATATTTAGGTATTAAGTCGATTTTCTTGTATATACACATTTAGCAATCGATATCGAAATGCCTCAAATCATTAGTTTAACATATTTAAGTTAGTTAACCTTCTTTAACATATAACAGTACATTTGGAAAAATTCCGTAATATTATGTTTAGGTATAAAGTCGAATTTCTTGTATATATGCATTAAGCAATCGATTTCGAAATGCTTCCAATAACTGGTGTAACATATCTAAGTTAATAAACCTTCTTTAACGAACTTAAGTTAACATAAAGCCATAACGGCAGTGCAATTAGAAGAATTCCGTAAGCGTATATTTAGGTATAAAGTCGATTTTGTTGTATATACACACTAAACAATCGATATCGAAATGCCTCAAATCATTAGTTTAACATATTTAAGTTAATTAACCTTCTTTAACATATTGAAGTTCATATAAAGCCATGGCGGCATAACGACAGTACATTTGGAAGAATTCCGTAAACTTATATTCAGGTATAAGGAAGATTTTCTTGTATATATGCACTTAGCAATCGATTTCGAAAATCCTCAAATCATTAGTTTAACATATTTAAGTTAATAAAGCTTCTTTAACGCACTGAAGTTAACACAAAGCCATGGCGGCATAACGGCAGTTCATGTAGAAGAATTCCGTAATCTTATATTTAGGTATAAAGTCGATTTTCTTCTATACACACATTTAGCAATCGATATCGAAATGCCTCAAATCATAAGATTATCATATTTTAGTTAATTAACCTTTTTAACTTATTGAAGTTGATATAAAGCCATGGTGGCATAACGACAGTACATTTGGAAGAATTCCGTAATCTTATATTTAGGTATAAAGTCGATTTTCTTGTATATACACATTTAGCAGTCGAAATCGAAATGCTTCAAGGCATTAGTTTAACATATTTAAGTTAATTAACCCTCTTTATTTTACTGAAGTCTACAAACAACTTAACGGCATAACGGCAAAGCATTTAGAAGAATTACGTATTCTTATATTTAGGTATAAAGTGGATTTTCTTGTATATACTCATTTAGCAATCGATATTGAAATGCTTTAAATCATTAGTTTAACATATTTAAGTTAATTAACCCTCTTTATCTTACTGAAGTCTACAAACGTTTTAACGGCATAACGGCAAAACATTTAGAAGAATTACGTAATCTTATATTTAGGTATAAAGTCGATTTTGTTGTATATACACATCTAGGAATCGATATCGAAATACTTCAAATCATTAGCTTAACATATTTAAGCTAATTAACCCTCTTTATCTAACTAAAGTCTACAAAAGCCTTAACGGAATAACGTCAGTGCATTTGGAAGAATTCCGTTATCTTATATTTAGGTATTAAGTCGATTTTCTTGTATATACACATTTAGCAATCGATATCGAAATGCCTCAAACCATTAGTTTAACATATTTAAGTTAACTAACCCCCTTTATCTTACTGAAGTCTACAAACGCCTTAACGGCATAACGGCAGTGCATGTAGAAGAATTCCGTTATCATATATTTAGGTATAAAGTCGATTTTCTTGTATATATACATTTAGCAATCGATATCGAAATGCCTCAAATCATTAGTTTAACATATTTAAGTTAATTAACCTTCTTTAACGTATTGAAGTTGATATAAAGCCATGGCGGCATAACGGCAAAGCATTTAGAAGAATTCCGTAATCTTATATTTAGGTATAAAGTCGATTTTGTTGTATATACGCATTTAGCAGTCGATATTGAAATGCTTCAATTCATTAGTTTAATATATTTAATTTAATTAACCTTCTTTAACATATTGAAGTTGATATAAAGCCATGGCGGCATAACGACAGTACATTTGGAAGAATTCCGTAGTCTTATATTTAGGTATAAAGTCGATTTTCTGGTATATATGCATTAAGCAATCGATATCGAAATGCTTCAAATAACTGGTTTAACATATTTAAGTTAATAAACCTTCTTTAACGAACTGAAGTTAACATAAAGCCATAACTGCATAACGGCAGTGCATTTAGAAGAATTCCGTAAACTTATATTTAGGTAGAAAGTCGATTTTCTTGTATATATGCATTAAGCAACCGATTTCGAAATGCTTCAAATAACT
>JAPZAG010000999.1:0-43793 GCA_027475135.1 Bactrocera correcta | reverse complement strand
CTTTACACCTTAATATAAAATTATAACATTACGGAATTCTTCTAAATGCACTGCCGTTATACCGTTAAGGCTTTATGTAGACTTCAGTAAGCTAAAAAGTGTTTATTAACTTAATATGTTGAACTAACGATTTGAAGCATTTCGATATCGATAGCTAAATATGTATATACAAGAAAATCGACTTTATACCTAAATATAAGATTAGGGAATTCTTTTACGTGCACTGCAGTTATGCCTCCATGGCTATATGCCCACTTCAGATCGTTAAAGGAGGTTTATTAACTTAAATATGTTAAACTAATGATTTGAAGCATTTCGATATCGATTGCTACTGTCGGTATGCCGCCATGGCTCTCTATCAACTTCAATACGTTAAAGAAGGTTAATTAACTTAAATATATTAAAGTAATGGTTTGTAGCATTTCGATATCGACTGCTAAATGTGTAAATACAAGAAAATCGACTTTACACCTAAATATAAAATTATAACATTACGGAATTTTTCTAAATGCACTGCCGTTATACCGTTAAGGCTTTATGTAGACTTCAGTATGCTAAAAACTGTCTATTAACTTAATATGTTAAACTAATGATTTGAAGCATTTCGATATCGATAGCTAAATATGTATATAAAAGAAAATCTACTTTATACCTAAATATAAGATTATGGAATTCTTCTACATCCACTGCCGTTATGCCAACTTCAGAACGTTAAAGAAGGTTTATTAACTTAAATATGTTAAACTAATGAGTTGAAGCATTTCGATATCGATTGCTAAATGTGTATATACAAGAAAATCGAATTTATATCTAAATATAAGATAACGGAATTCTTCTTAATGCACTGCCGTTATGCCGTTATGGCTTTATGTATACTTCAGTGAGTTAAAGAAGGTTTATTAACTTAGATATGTTAAACTAATGGTTTGAAGCATTTCGATATCGATTGCTTAATGCATATATACAAGAAAATCGACTTTATACCTAAATATAAGATTATGGAATTCTTCTACGTGCACTGCAGTTATGCCTCCATGGCTATATGCCCACTTCAGATCGTTAAAGAAGGTTTATTAACTTAAATATGTTAAACTAGTGAGCTGAAGCATTTCGGTATCGATTGCTAAATGTGTATATACAAAAAAATCGATTTCATAGCTTAATAAAAGATTACGGAAATTACCCAAATATACTGCCGTTATGCCGTTATGGCTTTTGTAGAGAAGGTTAATTATTTAAATATGTTAAGCTAATGGTTTGCAGCATTTCGATATCGATTGCTAAATATGTAAATACAAGAAAATGGACTTTATACCTAAATATAAAAATATAACATTATGGAATTCTTCTAAATGCACTGCCGTTATGCCATTAGGGCTTTATGTAAATTAAGTGTAATAAAGAAGGTTTATTAACTTAAATATGTTAAACTAATGATTTAAAGCATTTCGATATCGATTGCTAAATGTGTATATACAAGAAAATCGAATTTATACCTAAATATAAGATAACGGAATTCTTCTAAATGCAATGCCGTTATGCCATTAAGGCTTTATGTAGACTTCAGTGCGTTAAAGAAGGTTTATTAACTTAAATAAGTTAAACTAATTCTTTGAAGCATTTCGATATCGATAGCTAAATATGTATATACAAGAAAATCGACTTTATACCTAAATATAAGATTACGGAATTCTTCTACATCCACTGCCGTTATGCCACCTTTAGATCGTTAAAAAGGTTTATTAACTTAAATATGTTAAACTAATGAGTTGATGCATTTCGATATCGATTGCTTAATGTGTAAATACAAGAAAATCGACTTTATACCTAAATATAAAATTATAACATTATGGAATTCTTCTAAATGCACTGCCGTTATGCCATTAGGGCTTTATGTAGACTTAAGTGCGTTAAAGAAGGTTTATTAACTTAAATAAGTTAAACTAATGGTTTGAAGCATTTCGATATCGATAGCTTAAAATGTATATACAAGAAAATCGACTTTATACCTAAATATAAGATTACGGAATTCTGCTACATCCACTGCCGTTATGCCAACTTCAGATCGCTAAAGAAGGTTTATTAACTTAAATATGTTAAACTAATGAGTTGAAGCATTTCGATATCGATTGCTAAATGTGTATATACAAGAAAATCGATTTAATACCTAAATAAAAGATTACGGAAATTGCCCAAATATACTGCCGTTATGCCGTTATTACTTCTGTAAAGAAGGTTAATTATTTAAATATGTTAATCTAATGGTTTGAAGCATTTCGATATCGATTGCTAAATGTGCAAATACAAGAAAATCGACTTTATACCTAAATATAAAATTATAACATTACGGAATTCTTCTAAATGCACTGCCGTTATACCGTTAAGGCTTTATGTAGACTTTAGTAAGCTAAAAAATGTTTATTATCTTAATATATTAAACAAATGATTTGAAGCATTTCGATATCGATAGCTAAATATGTATATACAAGAAAATCGACTTTATACCTAAATATAAGATTACGGAATTCTTCCACATCCACTGCCGTTATGCCAACTTCAGATCGTTAAAGAAGGTTTATTAACTTAAATATGTGAAACTAATGATTTGAAGCATTTCGATACCGCTTGCTAAATGTGTATATACAAGAAAATCGAATTTATACCTAAATATAAAATTATAACATTACGGAATTTTTCTAAATGCACTGCAGTTATACCGTTAAGGCTTTATATAGACTTCAGTAAGCTAAAAAATGTTTATTAACTTAATATGTTAAACTAATGATTTCAAGCATTTCGATATCGATATCTAAATGTGTATATAAAAGAAAATCGACTTTATACCTAAATATAAGATTACGGAATTCTTCCAAATGCACTGCCGTTATGGCTTTATATCAACAGCAATACGTTAAAGAAGGTTAATTAACTTAAATATGATAAACTAAAGATTTGAAGCATTTCGATATCGCTCGCCAAATATGTATATACAAGAAAATCGGATTTATACCTAAATATACGATAACGGAATTCTTCTACATGCACTGCCGTTATGCCGTTAACGCTTTATGTAGACTTCAGTGCGTTAAAGAAGGTTTATTAACTTAAATATGTTAAACTAATGATTTAAAGCATTTCGATATCGATTGCTAAATGTGTATATACAAGAAAATTGACTTTATACCTAAATATAAGATTACGGAATTCTTCCAATCCTACTGTCATTATGCCGCCATGGCTTCGCATCAACTTCAATACGTTAAAGAAGGTTAATTATCTTAAATATGTTAAACTAATGGTTTGAAGCATTTCGATATCGATTGCTAAATGTGCAAATACAGGAAAATCGATTTTATACCTAAATATAAAATTATAACATTACGGAATTCTTCTAAATGCACTGCCGTTATACCGTTAAGGCTTTATGTAGACTTTAGTAAGCTAAAAAATGTTTATTAATTTAATATGTTAAACAAATGATTTGAAGCATTTCGATATCGATAGCTAAATGTGTATATACATGAAAATTGGCTTTATACCTAAATATAATATTATGGAATTCTTCCAAATGTACTGTCGTTATGCCGCCATGGTTTGTATCAACTACAATACGTTAAAGAAGGTTAATTATTTTATATATGTTAAACTAATAGTTTGAAGCATTTCGATATCGACTGCTAAATGTGTAAATACAAGAAAATCGACTTTACACCTAAATATAAAATTATAACATTACGGAGTTCTTCCAAATGCATTGCCGTTATACCGTTAAGGCTTTATGTAGACTTCAGTAAGCTAAAAAATGTTTAATAACTTAATATGTTAAACTAATGATCTGAAGCATTTCGATATCGATAGCTAAATATGTATATACAAGAAGATTGACTTTATACCTAAATATAAGGTTATGAAATTCTTCCAAATGTACTGTCGTTATGCCGCCATGGTTTGTATCAACTACAATACGTTAAAGAAGGTTATTTATTTTAAATATGTTAAACTTATAGTTTGAAGCATTTCGATATCGACTGCTAAATGTGTAAATACAAGAAAATCGACTTTACACCTAGATATAAAATTATAACATTACGGAATTCTTCTAAATGCACTGCCGTTATACCGTTAAGGCTTTATGTAGTAGACTTCAGTAAGCTAAAAAATGTTTAATAACTTAATATGTTAAACTAATGATTTGAAGCATTTCGATTTCGATAGCTAAATATGTATATACAAGAAAATCGACTTTATACCTAAATATAAGATTACGGAATTCTTCTACGTCCACTGTCGTTATGCCAACTACAGATCGTTAAAGAAGGTTTATTAACTTAAATATGTTAAACTAATGATTTGAAGCATTTCGATATCGATTGCTAAATGAGTATATACAAGAAAATCGATTTTATACCTAAATAAAAGATTACGGAATTCACTCAAATATACTGCCGTTATGCCGTTATGGCTTTATTTAAACTTCAGTAAGATAAAGAAGGTTAATTAACCTAAATATGCTATATCAGCTATTTGAAGATTTTCGATATCGATTGCTAAATGTGTAAATCCAAGAAAAGCGACTACATACCTAAATATAAGATTATGGAATTCTTCTACAAGCACTGCCGTTATGGCGCCATGGCTTTATGTTAACTTCAGGCGTTAAAGAAGCTTTATTAACTTAAATATGTTAAACTAGTGATCTGAAGCATTTCGATATCGATTGCAAAATGAGTATATACAAGAAAATCGAATTCAAACCTAAATATAAGATTACGTATTTCTTCTAAAAGCACTGCCGTTATGCCGTTATGGCTTTATATTAACTTCAGTTCGTTAAAGAAGGTTTATTAACTTAAATATGTTAAGCCAGTTATTTGAAGCATTTCGATATCGAAAGCTTAATGCATATATACAAGAAAATCGACTTTATACCTAAATATAAGACTACGGAATAATTTTAAATGCACAGCCGTTATGCCGCCATGGCTTTATGTCAACTTCAGTGTGTTCAAGAAGCTTAATTAACTTAAATATGATAAACTAATGATTTGAAGCATTTGGATATCGATTGCTAAATGTGCAAATACAAGAAAATCGAATTTATACCTAAGTATAAAATTATAACATTACGGAATTCTTCTAAATGCACTGCCGTTACGACGTTAAGGCTTTATGTAGACTTCAGTGAGTTAAAGAATATTTATTAACTTAATATGTTAAACAAATGATTTGAAGCATTTCGATATCGATATCTAAATGTGCATATAAAAGAAAATCGACTTTATACCTAAATATAAGATTACGGAATTCTTCCAAATGCACTGCCGTTATGGCTTTATATCAACTTCAATACGTTAAATAAAGTTAATTAACTTAAATATGTTAAACTAATGATTTGAAGCATTTCGATATCGCTTGCCAAATATGTATATACAAGAAAATCGAATTTATACCTAAATATAAGACTACGGAATTCTTCCAAATATACTGTCGTTATGCCGCCATGGCTTTGTATCAACTTCAATACGTTAAAGAAGGTAAATTATTTTAAATATATTAAACTAATGGTTTGAAGCATTTTGATATCGCTTGCTAAATGAATATATACAAGGAAGTCGAATTTATACCTAAATATAAGATAACGGAATTCTTCTAAAGGCAGTGCTGTTATACCGTTAGGGCTTTATGTAGACTTCAGTGCGTTAAAGAAGGTTTATAAACTTAAATATGTTAAACTAATGATTTGATGATTTTCGATATCGATTGCTAAATGTGTATATACAAGAAAATCGACTTTATACCTAAATATGAGACTACGGAATTCTTCCAAATATACTGTCGTTATGCCGCCATGGCTTTGTATCAACTTCAATACGTTAAAGAAGGTAAATTATTTTAAATATATTAAACTAATGGTTTGAAGCATTTTGATATCGCTTGCTAAATGAATATATACAAGGAAGTCGAATTTATACCTAAATATAAGATAACGGAATTCTTCTAAATGCAGTGCTGTTATACCGTTAAGGCTTTATGTAGACTTCAGTGCGTTAAAAAAAGGTTTATTAACTCAAATATGTTAAACTAATGATTTGAAGATTTTCGATATCGATTGCTAAATGTGTATATACAAGAAAATCGACTTTATTCCTAAATATAAGATTACGGAAATTACCCAAATATACTACCATTATGCCGTTATGGCTTCTGTAAAGAAGGTTAGTTATTTAAATATGATAAGCTAATGGTTTGAAGTATTTCGATATCGATTGCTAAATGTGTAAATACTGTACTGTCGTTATGCCGCCATGGCTTTGTATCAACTTCAATACGTTAAAGAAGGTTAATAATCTTAAATATGTTAAATTAATGGTTTGAAGCATTTCGATATCGACTGCTGAATGTGTAAATACAAGAAAATCGACTTTACACCTAAATATAAAATTATAACCTTACGGAATTCTTCTAAATGCACTGCCTATATACCGTTAATGCTTTATGTAGACTTCAGTAAGCTAAAAAATGTTTATTAACTTAATATGTTAAACTAATGATTTGAAGCAATTCGATATCGATAGCTAAATATGTATACACAAGAAAATCGACTTTATACCTAAATAAAAGATAACATAATTCTTCTAAATGCACTGACGTTATGCCGTTAAGGCTTTATGTAGACTTCAGTGAGTTAAAGAAGGTTTATTAACTTAAATATGTTAAACTAATGATTTGAAGCATTTCGATATCGATTGCTTAATGTGTATATACAAGAAAATCGTCTTTATACTTAAATATAAGATTACGGAATTCTTCTAAATGTACTGTCGTTATGCCGCCATGGCTTTATGTCAACTTCAATTCGTTAAAGAAGGTTAATTCACTTAAATAAGTTAAACTAATAATTTGAAGCATTTTGATATCGCTTGCTAAATGAGTATATACAAGAAAATCGATTTTACACCTAAATATAAGATTACGGAATTCTTCCAAATGTACTGTCGTTATGCCGCCATGGCTTTATGTCAACTTCAATTCGTTAAAGAAGGTTAATTAACTTAAATAAGTTAAACTAATAATTTGAAGCATTTTGATTTCGCTTGCTAAATTAGTATATACAAAAAAGTCGAATTTATACCTAAATATAAGATAACGGAATTCTTCTAAATGCAGTGCAGTTATACTGTTTAGGCTTTATGTAGACTTCAGTGCGTTAAAGAAGGTTTATTAACTTAAATATGTTAAACTAATGAGCTGAAGCATTGCGATATCGATTGCTAAATGTGTATATACAAGAAAATCGATTTTATACCTAAATAAAAGATTACGGAAATTACCTTAATATACTACCGTTATGCCGTTATGGCTTCTGTAAAGAAGGTTTTTTATTTAAATACGATAAGCTAATGGTTTGAAGCATTTCGATATCGATTGCTAAATGTGTAAATACAAAAAAATCGACTTTATACCTAAATATAAAATTATAACATTATGGAATTCTTCTAAATGCACTGCCGTTATGTCATTAGGGCCTTATGTAGAATTTAGTGCGCTAAGGAAGGTTTATTAACTTAAATATGTTAAACTAATGATTTGAAGCATTTCGATATCGATTGCTTAATGTGTATATACAAGAAAATCGAATTTATACCTAAATAAAAGATAACAAAATTCTTCTAAATGCACTGCCGTTATGCCGTTAAGGCTTTATGTAGACTTCAGTGAGTTAAAGAAGGTTTATTAACTTAAATATGTTAAACTAATGATTTGAAGCATTTCGATATCGATAGCTTAATGTGTATATACAAGAAAATCGACTTTATACCTAAATATAAGATTACGGAATTCTTCCAAATGTACTGTCTTTATGCCGCCATGGCTTTATGTCAACTTCAATTCGTTAAAGAAGGTTAATTAACTTAAATAAGTTAAACTAATAATTTGAAGCATTTTGATATCGCTTGCTAAATGAGTACATACAAGAAAGTCGAATTTATACCTAAATATAAGATAACGGAATTCTTCTAAATGCAGTGCAGTTATAGCGCCATGGCTTAATGTAGACTTCAGTGCGTTAAAGAAGGTTTATTAACTTAAATATGTTAAATCAATGATTTGAAGCATTTCGATATCGATTGCTAAATGAGTATGTACAAGAAAATCGAATTCATACCTAAATATAAGATTACGTAATTCTTCTAAATGCACTGCCGTTATGCCGTTAAGGCTTTTGCAGACTTCGGTAAGAAAACGAGGGTTAAGTAACTTTAATATGTTTAACTAATGATTTGAAGCATTTCGATATCGATTGCTAAATGTGTATGTACAAAAAAATCGACTTTATACCTTTATATAAGATTACGGAATTCTTCCAAATTACTGTCGTTACGCCGCCATGGCTTTATTTCACCTTCAATAAGTTAAGGATGGTTAATTAACTAAAATATGTTAAACTAATGATTTGGAGCATTTCGATATCGATTGCTAAATATGTAAATACAAGAAAATCGACTTTTTACCTTAATATAAGATTACGGAATTCTTTTAAATGCACTGCAGTTATACCGTTAAGGCTTTATGTAGACTTCAGTGTGTTAAAGAAGGTTTAAGATAAATAACTTGAAAATGTAAAACTAATGATTTGAAGCATTTCGATATCGATTGCTAAATGTGCATATACAAGAAAATCAACTTTACATATACCTAAATATAAGATTACGGAATTCTTCCAAATGTACTGTCGTTATGCCGCCATGGTTTGTATCAACTACAATACGTTAAAGAAGGTTAATTATTTTAAATATGTTAAACTAATAGTTTCAAGCATTTCGATATCGACTGCTAAATGTGTAAATACAACAAAATCGACTTTATACCTAAATATAAAATTATAACATTACGGATTTCTTCTAAATGCACTGCCGTTATACCGTTAAGGCTTTATGTAGACCTCATAGCTAAATGTGTATAAACAAGAAAATCGACTTTATACCTGAATATAAGATTACGGAATTCTTCTACATGCACTGCCGTTATGCCGCCATGGCTTTATATTAACTTCAGTGCGTTAAAGAAGCTTTATTAACTTAAATATGTTAAACTAATGATTTGAAACATTTCGATATCGCTTGCTAAATGTGTATATACAAGAAAATCGAATTTATGCCAAAATATAAGATAACGGAATTCTTCTAAACGCACTGCCGTTATGTCGTTAAGGCTTTATGTAGACTTCAGTAAGATAGAGGGGAATAATTAACATAAATATGTTAAACTTATGATTTGAAGTATTTCGATATCGATTGCTAAATATGTAAATACAATAAAATCGACTTTGTACCTAAATATAAGATTACGGAATTCTTTTAAATGCACTGCAGTTAAACCGTTAAGGCTTTATGTACACTTCAGTGCGTTAAAGAAGGTTTATTATAAATAACTTGAAAATGTAAAACTAATGATTTAACGCATTTCGATATAGATTGCTATATGTGTATGTACAACAATATCGACTTTATACCTAAATAAAAGATAACGGAATTCTTCTACATGCACTGCCGTTATGCCGTTAAGGCTTTTGTAGACTTCAGTATGAAAAAGTGGGTTAATTAACTTAAATATGTTAAACTAATATTTTGAAGCATTTCGATATCGATTGCTAAATGAGTATATACAAGAAAATCGAATTTATACCTAAATATAAGATTATGGAATTCTTCTAACTGCACTGCCGTTATGCCGCCATGGCTTCATGTCACCTTCGGTAGGTTAAAGAAGGTAATTTAACTTAAATATGTTAAACTAATGATTTGAAGCATTTCGATATCGATTGCTAAATGTGCTAGTACAAGAAACTTGACTTTATACATAAACATAGGATAACGGAATTCTTCCAAATGCATTGCCGTTAATCCGCCATGGCTTTATGTCAACTTCAGTTCGTTACAGAAGGTTTGTTAACTTAAATATGTTAAACTAATGATTTAAATCATTTCGATATGTAAATACAAGAAAATCGATTTTATACCTTAATATAAGATTACGGAATTCTTCTAAATGCACTGCAGTTATACCGTTAAGGCTTTATGAAGACTTCAGTGCGTTCAAGAAGGTTTATTAACTTAAATATGTTAAACTAATGATTTGAAGCATTTCGATATCGATTACTAAATGTGTATATACAAGAAAATCGACTTTATACCTATTTATAAGATAACGGAATTCTTCTACATGCACTGCCGTTATGCCGCCATGATTTTATGCGAAATTCAGTTCTTCGAAGAAAGCTTATTAACTTAAATATGTTAATTTAATGAGTTGAAGCATTTCGATATTGATTGCTAAATATGTAAATACAAGAAAATCGATTTTATACCTTAATATAAGATTACGGAATTCTTCTAAATGCACTGCAGTTATACCGTTAAGGCTTTATGAAGACTTCAGTGCGTTCAAGAAGGTTTATTAACTTAAATATGTTAAACTAATGATTTGAAGCATTTTGATATAGATTTCTAAATGCATATATACAAGAAAATCGACTTTATACCTAAATTTAAGATTACGGAATTCTTCCAAATTACTGTCGTTATGCCGCCAGGGCTTTATTTCAACTTCAATACGTTACAGATGGTTAATTCACTTAAATATGTTAAACTAATGATTTGAAGCATTTCGATATCGATTACTAAATGTGTATATACAAGAAAATCGACTCTACATATACCTAAATATAAGATTACGGAATTCTTCCAAATGTACTGTCGTTATGCCGCCATGGTTTGTATCAACTACAATACGTTAAAGAAGGTTAATTATTTTAAATATGTTAAACTAATGGTTTGAAGCTTTTCGATATCGACTGCTAAATGTGTAAATACAACAAAATCGACTTTATACCTAAATATAAAATTATAACATTACGGATTTCTTCTAAATGCACTGCCGTTATACCGTTAAGGCTTTATGTAGATCTCAATAAGCTAAAAAATGTTTATTAACTTAATATGTTAAACTAATGATTTGAAGCATTTAGATATCGATAGCTAAATGTGTATATACAACAAAATCGAATTTATACCTAAACATAAGATTACGGAATTCTTCTACATACACTGCCTTTATACCGCCATGGCTTTATGTTAACTTCAGTGGGTTAAAGAAGTCTAATTAACTTAAATATGTTAAACTAATGATTTGAAGCATTTCGATATCGATTGCTAAATGAGTATGTACAAGAAAATCGAATTCATACCTAAATATAAGATTACGTAATTCTTCTAAATGCACTGCCGTTATGCCGTTAAGGCTTTTGCAGACTTCAGTAAGAAAAAGCGGGTTAAGTAACCTTAATATGTTTAACTAATGATTTGAAGCATTTCGATAACGATTCCTAAATGTGTATGTACAAAAAAATCGACTTTATACCTAAATATAAGCTAACGGAATTCATATAAATATACTGCCGTTATGCAGTTATGGCTTTATGTAAACTTCAGTAAGATAAAGAAGGTTAATTAACTTAAATATGCTAAACCAGTTATTTGAAGCATTTCGATATCGATTGCAAAATGTGTATGTACAAGAAAATCGACTTTATGCCTAAATATAAGACTACGGAGTTCTTCCAAATGCACTGCCGTTATGCCGTTATGCCGTTATGGCTCTATGTAAACTTCAGTAAGATAAAGAAGGTTAATTAACTTAAATATGTTAAACTAATGATTTGAAGGATTTCGATATCGATTGCTAAATGTGTATATACAAGAAAATCGACTTTATACCTAAATATAAGATAACGGAATTCTTCTACATGCACTGCCGTTATGCCGCCACGATTTTATGCCAACTTCAGTTCTTTGAAGAAAGTTTATTAACTTAAATATGTTAAACTAATGAGTTGAAGCATATCGATATCGATTGCTATATGGGTATATACAACAATCGAATTTATACCTAAACATAAGACTACGGAATTCTTCTATATGCACTGCATTTATACCGCCATGGCTTCATGTCACCTTCAGTAGGTTAAAGAAGGTAATTTAACTTAAATATGTTAAACTAATGATTTGAAGCATTTCGATATCGATTGCTAAATGTGCTAGTACAAGAAACTGACTTTATACCTAAACATAGGATAACGGAATTCTTCCAAATGCACTGCCGTTAAGCCGCCATTGCTTTATGTCAACTTCAGTTCGTTAAAGAAGCTCTGTTAACTTAAATATGTTAAACTAATGATTTGAAGCATTTCGATATCGATTTCTAAATGCATATATACAAGAAAATCGACTTTATACCTAAATATAAGATTACGGAATTCTTCCAAATTACTGTCGTTATGCCGCCATGGCTTTATTTGACCTTCAATACGTTAATGATGGTTAATTAACTAAAATATGTTAAACTAATGATTTGAAGCCTTTCGATATCGATTGCTAACTATGTAAATAAAAGAAAATCGACTTTTTACCTTAATATAAGATTACGGAATTCTTCTAAATGCACTGCAGTTATACCGTTAAGGCTTTATGTAGACTTCAGTGTGTTAAAGAAGGTTTATTATAAATAACTTGAAAATGTAAAACTAATGATTTAAAGCATTTCGATATCGATTGCTAAATGTGTATCTACAAGAAAATCGACTTTACATATACCTAAATATAAGATTACGGAATTCTTCCAAATGTACTGTCGTTATGCCGCCATGGTTTGTATCAACTACTATACGTTAAAGAAGGATAATTATTTTAAATATGTTAAACTAATGGTTTGAAGCATTTCGATATCGACTGCTAAATGTGTAAATACAACAAAATCGACTTTATACCTAAATATAAAATTATAACATTACAGATTTCTTCTACATGCACTGCTGTTATACCGTTAAGGCTTTATGTAGACCTCATTAAGCTAAAAAATGTTTATTAACTTAATATGTTAAACTAATGATTTGAAGCATTTCGATATTGATAGGTAAATGTGTATATGCAAGAAAATCGACTTTATACCTAAATATAAGATTACGGAATTTTTCCAAATGTGCTGTCATTATGCCGCCATGGCTTTATATCAACTTCAATACGCTAAAGAAGGTTAATTAACTTAAATATGTTAAACTAATGATTTGAAGCATTTCGATATCGCTTGCTAAATGTGTATATAAAAGAAAATCGAATTTATACCTAAATATAAGATAACGGAATTATTCTAAACTCACTGCCGTTATGCCGTTAAGGCTTTATGTAGACTTCAGTAAGATAGAGGGGAATAATTAACTTAAATATGTTAAACTTATGATTTGAAGCATTTCGTTATCGATTGCTAAATATGTAAATACAAGCAAATCGACTTTGTACCTAAATATAAGATTACGTAATTCTTCTAAATGCACTGCAGTTATACCGTTAAGGCTTTATATAAACTTCAGTGCGTTAAAGAAGGTTTATTATAAATAACTTGAAAATGTAAAACTAATGATTTGAAGCATTTCGATATCGATTGCTAAATGTGTATGTACAACAATATCGACTTTATACCTGAATAAAAGATAACGGAATTCTTCTACATGCACTGCCGTTATGCCGTTAAGGCTTTTGTAGACTTCAGTATGAAAAAGAGGGTTAATTAACTTAAATATGTTAAACAAATGTTTTGAAGAATTTCGATATCTATTGCTAAGTGAGTATATACAAGAAAATCGACTTTATACCTAAATATAAGATTATGGAATTCTTCTAAATGCACTGCCGTTATGCCGCCATGGCTTCATGTCACCATCGGTAGGTTAAGGAAGGTAATTTAACTTAAATATGTTAAACTAATGATTTGAAGCATTTCGATATCGATAGCTAAATGTGCTAGTACAAGACTTTATACCTAAACATAGGATTACGGAATTCTTCCAAATGCACTGCCAATAATCCGCCATGGCTTTATGTCAACTTCAGTTCGTTAAAGAAGGCTTGTTAACTTAAATATGTTAAACTAATGATTTGAATCATTTCGATATCGATTGCTAAATGTGTATATACAAGAAAATCGACTTTATACCTAAATATAAGATTACGGAATTGTTCCAAATGTACTGTCGTTATGCCGCCATGGCTTTGTATCACCTTCAATACGTTAAAGAAGGTTTATTAACTTAAATATGTTAAACTAATGATTTGAAGCATTTCGATATCGATTGCTAAATGAGTATATACAAGAAAATCGAATTCATACCTAAATATAAGATTACGTAGTTCTTCTAAATGCACTGCCGTTATGCCGTTAAGGCTTTTGCAGGCTTCAGTAAGAAAAAGAGGGTTAAGTAACTTAAATATGTTAAACTAATGATTTGAAGCATTTCGATATCGATTGCTAAATGTGAGAAAATAGTGGTTGCTCCAGTGAAACATACCTGATAGTGGACCACATGTCTGGATACCAAAATCTAAAGGAAAAGATAAGTGGACATTGATTTTTTAATAATATAAATTTCATTTGCACCTACCTTTCCGTTTTTCTGGGCAAATTTTTTGCACATATAGCCTTTCCCCTTCAATTAACGTGCACTCAAAAATTTTTTGTTCTGCCGTTTTTTGTTTTGATCGATCAGCTGTTCCCCTCCTCGTGTTTTCGTTTTCCTTTTGGTTTGCGAATTGCCAACCACCGAAAACACAATAACCAGCTGTTCTTTCTTTTGGTTTTGGCATTGCCAACCATCTTTTTTTGTTTTTAATTTTTTTATTTTATTTACGCAGTAAAGTTTGGGACAGAACATATACAACAAAGGGTGTTCGCAAACCATTCTTTCGCAGAGGATATGGCCTCTGAAAAAAGTATTGGGCTAACACCGGAGAATCCTTTCCGAAGGAACTCCAAAATAATGAGAACGCCGCCCAGTGGTAAAAATGAGGAGTCCGCCGCTGCTGGACCAAATAAGCGAGGAGATACTGCAGGGCAAGAAAGCAAAGAGGGCAAACCTGAGGAGACTGAGAAAGATGAAACGGTTAGCATCTTTTGCAACCTGAGCAAAAAAATCAAGGAGTTAGAATTGATGATGGCCGGCCAAAGGCATATAAATCAAGCTATGCGCGATTTAGTAAGCAGTATAGTGACATTACATGCCAAAATGGAAAAACTGGGAAATCAAGCGAAAAGAGTTATGATAGGGAAACCATCGCAAGTACCGACCATTGGAAGAGATGATAATACCCCTAAAAGAATGCGAGAAGCACCAGGGTATTTACCACCCACAAAAAAGCAAAAAAATGTAAACGAAAAGCCGCAATTGTCGTACAGTGGAGCAGCAAAATCAACCCAAGAGGATAATACGACTAGATGGGTAGACGTTGTAAAAAAGAAGAAACCTTTGGAAAGGAAAATCAAAACAAAACCAGATGCCATAATCATAACCAAGAAGGATGGTGCGTCGTATGCAGATATTCTGCGGAAAATTAAAAGCAACAGCGGGCTTGAAGTACTGGGTTCAAATGTGACCCATATTCGTAAAACGTTAAAAGGAGATTTACTCATTGAACTTAAAAATCGAGCAGAGACGAAAGCCGAATCTTTCCAAAGCGCCCTGGAGGGGGTGGTTGGCGAAATGGCTAAGATTCAGCCCAAGACCCACAACGTCACGATCACGTGCAAGGACCTCGATGAAATTACAACTCCCGAAGAAATCTGCGCAGCACTAAAAAGAGAGTGCGGAATCGAAAATCTGGAGATATCGAGTGTGAAAAGTCTGCGAAAAACACGTAGTGGCACGCAAATAGCGCTTATAAGCATGCGTGCTCTAGATGCCAAGGCAGCACTTAAAATAGGGAAAATAAAAATTGGGTGGTCGATCTGTCGCCTTCGAGAATTTTCGCCTGTCCCCAGATGCTATAAGTGTTTCCACTTGGGTCACATGGCGCGAAATTGCTGCAGCCCGACAGACAGATCTTCCCATTGTACGCGCTGTGGAACCGCGGGACATTTAGCAAAGATATGCACAAACGTTCCGAACTGCATGCTCTGCAAAGGAGAGCACTCAGTATTGAGCACGACTTGCCCAAAGTATATCGAGATGATGAAGTCTCTAAATAAATGAGGATACTACAGTTAAATCTTAACCACTGTGCAGCGGCTCAAGATTTGCTAGAACAGACAGTCATAGAAGAGAACATAGATGTCGCTATACTAAGTGAACAATACTCCCAGCGTCCGGAAAGCACATGGATCGCAGACAAATCTGGTAAGGCAGCCATATGGTCCTGCAAAGGTCAACCTTTTAAGACCTGCTCCAGAGAAGCTCATAACTGCTTCACATGGGCGAATATAAATGGGATATATCTCGTAAGCTGCTATGCTCGTCCCAGCGCAGCAATCACCGAATTCGAGGAGTTCCTTTTAAAACTTTCATTAGAAACCAGAGGCAAAACACCGATTATAATAGCGGGTGATTTTAATGCTTGGTCAACTGTATGGGGCAGCAGATGTACAAACCACCGAGGGCGGCTAATTCAAGAATACCTGAGTCAAACGCACCTATCAATATTGAACACCGGAACACAAAATACGTACCAAAAAGGAAATAAAGGATCCATAATTGACATTATGTTTGCAAACGATTCGCTGAGCAGGCATATTAAGTGGGCAGTGTCCGACATATACACAAACAGTGATCACATGGCAATTATAGCGCAAATTTCGTACTCCCGAGAGCAGGAGCTTCTAAGCAGAAACCCCCCCCGAAGGCGAAGTTGGAAACAACAAGAGTTCGACCCAGACCTGTTTGACCTAGTCTGGAGTGCATCAAAGGCATCTGGTGACAGCGCCGCCCACTTGGTATCAGCAGTTCGAAAAGAACTCGTGGCAGCATGCGATGCAACAATGCGTAGAACGTCACATCACCACAAGCGGCGGCCTGTATATTGGTGGAATAATGAAATTTCCATGCTGAGAAAGCTTTGTCACTCAGCTAGACGGCGTCTACAGCGTAACTGGGGCGAAACTAACGAAAATCGCCTTAGGGAGGAATTTAAAAGCTACAAGAAGCTCCTGAAGTCGGCTATTACACGAAGCAAAAAATCATGTTTTGAGAAGCTGTGTGAGGAAGCAAACCTTGACCCTTGGGGTACTGCATACAAAATATGCATGTCCAGATTTAAAAACAAGCAGCAGCAACCTAGAGATGCCCCTTTTATGGGAAAGGTCGTCGAAACACTATTCCCGAAACACGACCGGATTTTATATGCCAAGCGACAAAACGAAGCTGCAGAGTCACCCCCGTTAGTCACGGAAGACGAACTATTGGCAATAGCAAGGAAAATCAAAAACACCAAAGCGCCTGGATTGGATGGCATACCAAACAGAGCGCTGAAGGAAGCCATAAGCTTGAAACCCCGAGTTTTCGCTAAAATGTACAACGCGTGTTTAAAGGAAGAGATATTCCCCGACTCGTGGAAAGTACAACGTCTGGTTCTGCTCCCAAAACCAAAGAAACCACCTGAAGAACCTTCATCGTACCGACCTCTGTGTATGCTCGACACAATGGGTAAAGTGTACGAAAGTATAATACGAAACCGCTTGGAGTTAGCAATCCAGAAAGCCGGCGGATTATCAGAGAGACAATACGGCTTTATAAAGAAAAGATCCACTATTGACGCACTACGAGAAGTCATTGATACTGCGAAATGTGCAGTAAGTGGCAAAAGATGGAAAGGTGGCACAAAAAAGTACTGCGCGCTGATTACCCTGGATGTCAAGAACGCGTTCAACTCAGCAAAATGGGCACACATAATCGAAGCCCTGGATGAAATACACGCCCCTGAATACCTCATAAACATTATATTGAGCTATTTTAAAAACAGAAGGCTACTTTTTGATACAGACGAAGGTACCAAGAGCTACTCTATCTCGAGTGGAGTACCCCAAGGGTCAGTGTTGGGCCCACTATTATGGAACCTCATGTATGACGGGGTGCTAAAAAGACAGCAACCAACAGACGTGAAACTAATAGCGTATGCGGACGATCTCATGGTGGTAGCAGTGGCCAAACAATTAACTGACCTAAGAAACAAATGCAATGAGTGCTTAAATGGTCTACGCCATTGGTTCTCATCAGTGAGCCTGGAACTGGCGGAGCAAAAAACTGAAGTTTTGCTCATAAGCACTAGGAAGTTAGAAGAACAAATACAGGTTTCTATAGGGGAGTGCGAGATTACTTCGCAGCCGCAACTGAAGTATCTGGGAGTAATATTAGATTCTAAATTAAAATTTAAAGAACACCTGGAGTATTCATCCAGTAAAGCAAACAAAATTTACAATGCACTATCGAGAATGATGACCAATACAGGCTGTGTGCGTTCCAGCCGGCGACTCCTGATAGCGAAAGCAATGAGTTCCGTAATACTGTACGCAGCACCAGTATGGATAAAGGCAATGGATATAAAAGCGTATGCTAAACATATAACTGCAGTGCATAGGCTTTCTGCAATTCGAGTAATAAGTGCTTTCCGGACTACATCTACCGACGCTGCTGAAGTATTAGCCAGCATGCCGCCCATTGACATCCAGGGAGATGAACTCGAGCGTTTATATCATCTATCAGCGCCTAAAACAGTATCGGCAAAGACAGAGGAGAGGAATAAAAGCATTAAAATGTGGCAGGAGCGGTGGAATTCCTCATCCAAAGGGCGTTGGACCCACCGACTGATACCGGACATCCACTCGTGGATAGACAGACGACATGGGGACCTAGACTTTTATATGACCCAAATACTTAGTGGACATGGGTGCTTTAGAAGTTACCTTTTCAGATTCCACAATGACATTAGTCCGAACTGTCCGACATGTACAGAGCATATAGAAGACTCTGAGCATGTGTTATTTAATTGCCCTAGATTTTCAAATACAAGGGAAAAACTAAAAACCACCCTCGGTGGTAGTTTTACGGTCGATAATTTAACGACACTCATGTGTCAGTCGGCTGATAATTGGAAAGCGGTCAGCGAGGCGTCAGCATCCATAATGACAAAATTGAGACTATTTGAACAAGTTAGACGTCCGTCAGTCCGCACAATAGAGGAGACTTAAATGTCCTGTCCCTCCCACGAAGTAATACTTAATCGGTGGTTCCGTGGGAGAGTCCTGAGTTGGGAGTAGGTTAGGTTTAGCGGATTAAAGTTCCGCACTCCGGCTTTCGATGCTTCCCCCTACTATAAAAAAAAAAAAAAAAAAAAAAAAAAAAAATGTGTATGTACAACAAAATCGACTTTATACCTAAATATAAGATAACGGAATTCATATAAATATACTGCCGTTATGCCGTTATGGCTTTATGTAATTTTCAGTAAGATAAAGAAGGTTAATTAACTTAAATATGTTAAACTTATGATTTGAAGCATTTCGATATCGATTGCTAAATATGTAAATACAAAAAAATCGACTTTGTACCTAATTATAAGATTACGGAATTCTTCCAAACGCACTGCCGTTATGCCGTTATGGCTTCATATTAACTTCAGTTCGTTAAAGAAGGTTTATTAACTTAAATATGTTAAACCAGTTATTTGAAGCATTTCGATATCGATTGCTTAATGCATATATACAAGAAAATCGACTTTATACCTAAATATAAGGCTACGGAATTCTTCCAAATGTACTGTCGTTATGCCGCCATGGCTCTTTATCAACTTCAATACGTTAAAGAAGGTTAATTAACTTAAATATGTTAAACTAAAGATTTGAAGCATTTCGATATCGCTTGCTAAATGTGTATATACAAGAAAATCGAATTTATACCTAAATATAAAATTATAACATTACGGAATTCTTCTAAATGCACTGCCGTTAGGCTTTATGTAGACTTCAGTAAGCTAAAAAATGTTTATTAACTTAATATGTTAAACTAATGATTTCAAGCATTTCGATATGGATATCTAAATGTGTATATAAAAGAAAATCGACTTCATACCTAAATATAAGGTTACGGAATTCTTCCAAATGCACTGCCGTTATGGCTTTATATCAACTGCAATACGTTAAAGAAGGTTAACTAACTTAAATATGTTAACCTAATGATTTGAAGCATTTCGATATCGCTTGCCAAATATGTATATACAAGAAAATCGAATTTATACCTAAATATAAGATAACGGAATCCTTCTAGATCCACTGCCGTTATGCCGTTAACGCTTTATGTAGACTTCAGTGCGTTAAAGAAGGTTTATTAATTTAAATATGTTAAACTATATTTCAATATCGATTGCTTAGTGTGTATATACAAGAAAATTGACTTTATACCTAAATATAAGATTACGGAATTCTTCCAATCCTACTGTCATTATGCCGCCATGGCTTTGTATCAACTTCAATACGTTAAAGAAGGTTAATTATTTTAAATATGTTAAACTAATGGTTTGAAGCATTTCGATATCGATTGCTAAATGTGCAAATACGAGAAAATCGACTTTATACCTAAATATAAAATTATAACATTACGGAATTCTTCTAAATTCACTGCCGTTATACCGTTAAGGCTTTATGTAGACTTTAGTAAGCTAATAAATGTTTATTAATTTAATATGTTAAACAAATGATTTGAAGCATTTCGATATCGATAGCTAATTATGTATATACAAGAAAATCGACTTTATACCTAAATATAAGATTATGGAATTCTTCTACATCCACTGCCGTTATGCCAACTTCAGATCGTAAAAGAAGGTTTATTAACTTAAATATGTTAAACTAAAGAGCTGAAGCATTTCGATATCGATTGCTAAATGTGTATATACAAGAAAATCGAATTTATACCTAAATAAAAGATTACGGAATTCACTGAAATATACTGCCGTTATGCCGTTATGGTTTTATTTAAACTTCAGTAAGTTAGAGAAGGTTAATTAACCTAAATATTTTAAACCAGTTATTTGAAGATTTTCGATATCGATTGCTAAATGTGTAAATCCAAGAAACTCGACTACATACCTAAATATAAGATTACGGAATTCTTCCAAATGCACTGTCGTTATGGCTTTATATCAACTTCAACACGTTAGAGAAGGTTAATTAACTTAAATATGTTAAACTAATGATTTGAAGCATTTCGATATCGCTTGCCAAATATGTATATACAAGAAAATCGAATTCATACCTATATATAAGACCACGGAATTCTTCCAAATGTACTGTCGTTATGCCGTTAACACTTTATGTAAACTTCAGTGCGTTAAAGAAGGTTTAATAACTTAAATATGTTAAACCAATGATTTGAAGCATTTCGATTTCGATTGCTAAATGAATATATACAAGAAACTCGACTACATACCTAACTAAAAGATTACGGAATTCTTCCAAATGTACTGTCATTATGCCGCCAGGGCTTTGTACCAACTTCAATACGTTAAAGAAGGTTAATTTTTTTTAAATATGTTAAACTAATGGTTTGCAGCATTTTGATATCGCTTGCTAAATGAATACATACAAGAAAGTCGAATTTATACCTAAATATAAGATAACGGAATTCTTCTAAATTCAATGCTGTTATACCGTTAAGGCTTTATGTAGACTTCAGTGCGTTAAAGAAGGTTTATTAACTTAAATATGTTAAACTAATGACTTGAAGCATTTCGATATCGATTGCTAAATGTGTATATACAAGAAGATCGACTTTATACCTAAATATAAGATTACGGAATTCTTCCAAATGTACTGTCGTTATGCCGCCATGGCTTTGTATAAACTGCAGTTCGTTAAAGAAGGTTTATTAACTTAAATATGTTAAAAGAGTTATTTGAAGCATTTCGATATCGACTGCTAAATGTGTAAATACAAGTAAATCGAATTTACACCTAAATATAAAATTATAACATTACGGAATTCTTCTAAATGCACTGCCGTTATACCGTTAAGGCTTTATGTAGACTTCAGTAAGCTAAAAAATGTTTATTAACTTAATATGTTAAACTAATGATTTGAAGCATTTCGATATCGATAGCTAAATATGTATATACAAGAAAATCTAATTTATACCTAAATATAAGATTATGGAATTCTTCTGCGTGCACTGCAGTTATGAAAGTTAAAGAAGGTTTATTAACTTAAATATGTTAAACTAATGAGCTGAAGCATTTCGATATCGATTGCTAAATGTGTATATACAAGAAAATCGATTTTATACCTAAATAAAAGATTACGGAAATTACCCAAATATACTGCCGTTATGCCGTTATGGCTTCTGTAAAGAAGGTTAATTACTTAAATATGATAAGCTAATGGTTTGAAGCATTTCGATATTGATTGCTAAATATGTAAATACAAGAAAATCGACTTTATACCTAAATATAAAATTATAACATTATGGAATTCTTCTAAATGCACTGCCGTTATGCCATAAGGGCCTTATGTAGATTTTAGTGCGCTAAAGAAGGTTTATTAACTTTAATATGTTAAACTAATGATTTGAAGCATTTCGATATCGATTACTAAATGTGTATATACAAGAAAATCGAATTTATACCTAAATATAAGATAACAGAATTCTTCTAAATGCACTGCCGTTATGCCGTTAAGGCTTTATGTAGACTTCAGTGAGTTAAAGAAGGTTTATTAACTTAAATATGTTAAACTAATGATTTGAAGCATTTCGATATCGATTGCTAAATGTGTATATACAAGAAAATCGACTTTATACCTAAATATAAGATTACGGAATTCTTCCAAATGTACTGTCGTTATGACGCCATGGCTTTATGTCAACTTCAATTCGTTAAAGAAGGTTAATTAACTTAAAAAAGTCAAACTAATATTTTGAAGCATTTTGATATCGCTTGCTAAATGAGTATATACAAGAAAGTCGAATTTATACCTAAATATAAGATAACGGAATTCTTCTAAATGCAGTGCTGTTATACCGTTAAGGCTTTATGTAGACTTCAGTGCGTTAAAGAAGGTTTATTAATTTAAATATGTTAAACTAATGATTTGAAGCATTTCGATATCGCTTGCCAAATATGTATATACAAGAAAATCGAATTTATACCTAAATATAAGATAACGGAATTCTTCTAGATGCACTGCCGTTATGCCGTTAACGCTTTATGTAGACTTCAGTGCGTTAAAGAAGGTTTATTAACTTAAATATGTTAAACTATATTTCAATATCGATTGCTTAATGTGTATATACAAGAAAATTGACTTTATACCTAAATATAAGATTACGGAATTCTTCCAATCCTACTGTCATTATGCCGCCATGGCTTTGTATCAACTTCAATACGTTAAAGAAGGTTAATTATTTTAAATATGTTAAACTAATGGTTTGAAGCATTTCGATATCGATTGCTAAATGTGCAAATACAAGAAAATCGACTTTATACCTAAATATAAAATTATAACATTACGGAATTCTTCTAAATGCACTGCCGTTATACCGTTAAGGCTTTATGTAGACTTTAGTAAGCTAAAAAATGTTTATTAATTTAATATGTTAAACAAATGATTTGAAGCATTTCGATATCGATAGCTAAATATGTATATACAAGAAAATCGACTTTATTCCTAAATATAGGATTACGGAATTCTTTTACATCCACTGCCGTTATGCCACATTCAGATTGTTAAAGAAGGTTTATTAACTTATATATGTTAAACTAATGAGTTGAAGCATTTCGATATCGATTGCTAAATGTGTATATACAAGAAAATCGATTTTATACCTAAATAAAAGATTACGGAATTCACTGAAATATACTGCCGTTATGCCGTTATGGCTTTATTTAAACTTCAGTAAGTTAAGAACGTTAATTAACCTAAATATTTTAAACCAGTTATTTGAAGATTTTCGATATCGATTGCTAAATGTGTAAATCCAAGAAACTCGACTACATACCTAAATATAAGATTACGGAATTCTTCCAAATGCACTGTCGTTATGGCTTTATATCAACTTCAACACTTTAAAGAAGGTTAATTAACTTAAATATGTTAAACTAATGATTTGAAGCATTTCGATATCGCTTGCCAAATATGTATATACAAGAAAATCGAATTCATACCTATATATAAGACTACGGAATTCTTCCAAATGTACTGTCGTTATGCCGTTAACACTTAATGTAGACTTCAGTGCGTTAAAGAAGGTTTAATAACTTAAATATGTTAAACTAATGATTTGAAGCATTTCGATTTCGATTGCTAAATGTGTATATACAAGAAAATCGACTACATACCTAACTAAAAGATTACGGAATTCTTCCAAATGTACTGTCATTATGCCGCCAAGGCTTTATACCAACTTCAATACGTTAAAGAAGGTTAATTTTTTTTAAATATGTTAAACTAATGGTTTGCAGCATTTTGATATCGCTTGCTAAATGAATACATACAAGAAAGTCGAATTTATACCTAAATATAAGATAACGGAATTCTTCTAAATTCAATGCTGTTATACCGTTAAGGCTTTATGTAGACTTCAGTGCGTTAAAGAAGGTTTATTAACTTAAATATGTTAAACTAATGATTTGAAGCATTTCGATATCGATTGCTAAATGTGTATATACAAGAAAATCGACTTTATACCTAAATATAAGATTACGGAATTCTTCCAAATGTACTGTCGTTATGTCGCCATGGCTTTATGTCAACTTCAATTCGTTAAAGAAGGTTAATTAACTTAAAAAAGTCAAACTAATATTTTGAAGCATTTTGATATCGCTTGCTAAATGAGTATATACAAGAAAGTCGAATTTATACCTAAATATAAGATAACGGAATTCTTCTAAATGCAGTGCAGTTATACCGTTAAGGCTTTATGTAGACTTCAGTAAGCTAAAAAAAAGACGTGTGGCACTCGGGGACTGCCGCGGTAAAGCTATTGCATAGCATTTTGTATCTTAAGCAATTATAATTTTATTTATTTATTTTATTCATGCAGTATTTCTTTTTCGTTGATATTAATTCAAGTTACACTTTTTGAGCATGGTGACCGATAAGGAAACAAATTTTTCTATTATTAAATAAAAAAAAAAGTTAATATTGTTTAAAATATTTTTATTATCTTACAATACATGTGGGTTTTGTTATCTTACAGTAGCTGTTGGTTATTCAGGAATATTTATCATTGAAACTATAGGTTTATGATAACTAAAATAAAAAACATAAGTTTGCGACTTAATATCCTCTAAATACCTAGAAAATACCGCGTCAATGCTGGTCCCATATTTTGTTGTGGACTCTTGTGGATCATTATTCATTTTCAAATTCAATGTTTTTGATAGAAAAGTTTTCAACCGCTCTGATATTTTATCAGCGAAGTTAATGTTGAAATCGCCAGCCAAGATAAGTGGAAATTTATTACTATTTGTACCAAGTATTTTCGATCCTTCTTCAGTGTACTCCAGTAAAGTGCGATGAATAAAATGCTTTACCTCGTCCAATTTTGGATTCGGAGAAATGTAAATTGCTACCATAACTATTTGTGGGTCATTTCTAAGTTTGCATAAGCACGCACAAATATCTCCAACAACGGAGCGCCTAACATTAACAGCGCTAACGTGTGCAATATTTATTTCAATATTCGGAGTCATAATATTAGTAATATCATTTTCATTTTGTTAAATAGCTACTCCACCTTTTGAAACAGTATGCCAAAGAAATAATATATGTACATATGCATGTGTCATAGAGCGTGAGGTTTTTTCGTTACAGAATTTCTGAATTCGGTCCCCGAATTAGTTTAACTATGCAATAGCTTAACAGACGCCGTAACATCTCCCCGAGCATGCCTTTGCCTACAAGTGTCTTTCCGCGACGATGACAATTTTTCCTAATGAGTCATCCTGTATGCGCACACTTCCTTCACGGTAGCGCCTTTGTGTGTGCATTTTTCGTCACCGCAATTTGTTTTTCACGCCACCTATGTGCGACATTTTAGCGTGAGGTATTTTTCCGTTACGGAATTTCTGGATTCGGTCCCCGCGCTCAGAAGCCGCGATAAAATCTGTGCAATAGCTTAAAAAATATATGTATGTATGTATTTACGGCATATGATGACATGGCATATATGCCGAAGCAGAGAATATGAAGAGACAGAAATATATCGTCACCTGAAATGCAAAATAACGTAACAACATTTTCGGAAATGTGAAGGGGCATGAATGAAACACGCAATAAAATGGAACATGAGTGAAAAAAAAATTTAATATTGGTTAAAACTGGTTTATATCTGAGTGCAGAACCTGAAAATGTTGAACATATAGTTATATTATCTTTGTAATTTGAAGTGGTGAAGCGTAGTCAATAAGACACTCAATTTCGAATTTTTTGATGATACGTTATTTTGCATTTCAGTTGACGATATGTATGTATGCATGCCCATGATTACACTCCTAACGATGAATTTCGTTTTGCTTGTTTATACATATTTTGTTTCACTTTTGACGTTGTTGACTCGGCTATAATCGCGTAAGCGGTGTCTACGCCAGTAAAGAAGAGAAGAAGAAGTTTCACTTTTGACAGCGAAAAATGTGTACAAAACACACCTCTCACACAGATAACATAAAGACATTTTTTATTGTGTTCTCTGACTCACATACCCAAGAATATGAAGAGTCATAAATATAAGTATGTATGCATGCTCCTTATGATACTCCCAACAACAGCAATGTGATATTTTCATTCTTCAATTTTTGCTTTCGCAATGTATGCAAATATGTATGCTTTGCGTTTTGCCGTCGGCATGTAAATTGTCATATTGGCATGTAAAAATAATTGTGATATGAGCATAATTTTTTGTATGAATGCATGCATAGTACTATTTACAGTCAATTTGGACTTGAATATTTAATAATTTTATTTGATTTTTACATAATATACTATACTAATAGCAGCAATAGAAATTGAATTTATCACAACAATAATAAATACATACATACATCGGCTATCATATTAATCTTATTATTTGCTCATATGTACTCGTATACGCATGTGCGCGTTCAGAAAATCAAATCATGATTTTATCACTTATACATACATATTACACGTGCGCGCATTAATATGCTTGTTCATACATACATTCATATATACTTATATGTACATACATATATTTGTATACACTTCCGAACAAATAATGCACAAGCATGCATACATACATATGCGTACACATGTGAATATGTCACCAACAAAAAACTGGTTGACCCTGACAACGGAGATGCGAAAGAAGTGTGCGACACTTGTTATTATGAATGTGTGTACATATGTATATGGCTCGCATTTGCTTTCGTTAACATACAGACAAATGTGCCAAAGAAATATAATATGTACATACATATGCATGTGTCGTGGAGCGTGCGGTTTTTTTCGTTACGGAATTTCTGGATTCGGTCTCCGCGCTCAAGGCCCGCGATAGAAGCTATGCAATAGCTTAAAAATAAAAATCTTCAAGCGAAAAGCTTTTCATCGACACCTCATTCTTCTACATCGGTTCATTTTACAAAAAATATTTCGCTCATGAGTCATCCTGCTTCCAGACACTAACGCCTTTGTGGTATGCCACATTTTGCGGGACAACAATTTATTATTTAGTGATAAACAGCGCCACGTGAGTGCGACATATCCCGGAAAATACTTTTCCTAATGAGTCATCCTGTATGCACACACTTCCTTTACGGTAGCGCCTTTGTGGTATGCAACATTTGTCGTCACCGCAATGTGTTTTTCACGCCACACAGCGCCACCTGTGTGCGACGTTTTAAGCGTCAGGTATACTTCCGTTACGGAATTTCTGTATTCGGTCCCCTCGCTCAGAAGCTGCGATAAAATCTATGCAATAGCTTAAAATGTTTATTAACTTAATATGTTAAACTAATGATTTGAAGCATTTCGATATCGATTGCTAAATGTGTATATACAAGAAAATCGATTTTATACCTAAATAAAAGATTACGGAAATTACCCAAATATACTGCCGTTATGCCGTTATGGCTTCTGTAAAGAAGGTTAATTATTTAAATATGATAAGCTAATGGTTTGAAGCATTTCGATATTAATTGCTAAATATGTAAATACAAGAAAATCGACTTTATACCTAAATATAAAATTATAACATTATGGAATTCTTCTAAATGCACTGCCGTTATGCCATTAGGGCCTTATGTAGATTTTAGTGCGCTAAAGAAGGTTTATTAACTTAAATATGTTAAACTAATGATTTGAAGCATTTCGATATCGATTACTAAATGTGTATATACAAGAAAATCGAATTTATACCTAAATATAAGATAACAGAATTCTTCTAAATGCACTGCCGTTATGCCGTTAAGGCTTTGTGTAGACTTCAGTGAGTTAAAGAAGGTTTATTAACTTAAATATGTTAAACTAATGATTTGAAGCATTTCGATATCGATTGCTAAATGTGTATATACAAGAAAAACGACTTTATACCTAAATATAAGATTACGGAATTCTTCCAAATGTACTGTCGTTATGTCGCCATGGCTTTATGTCAACTTCAATTCGTTAAAGAAGGTTAATTAACTTAAAAAAGTCAAACTAATATTTTGAAGCATTTTGATATCGCTTGGTAAATGAGTATATACAAGAAAGTCGAATTTATACCTAAATATAAGATAACGGAATTCTTCTAAATGCAGTGCAGTTATACTGTTAAGGCTTTATGTAGACTTCAGTGCGTTAAAGAAGGTTTATTAACTTAAATATGTTAAACTAATGATTTGAAGCATTTCGATATCGATTGCTTAATGCGTATATTGAACAAAATCGACTTTATACCTAAATATAAGATTACGGAACTCTTCGAAATGCACTGCCGTTATGCCGTTAAGGCTTTTGTAGACTTCAGTAAGATAAAGAGGCTTAATTAACTTAAATCTGTTAAACTTATGATGTGAAGCATATCGGCATCGATTGCTAAATGTGTATATACAAGAAAATCGACTTTATACCTAAATATAAGATTATGGAATTGTCCCAAATGTACTGTCGTTATGCCGCCATGGCTTTGTATCACCTTCAATACGTTAAAAAAGGTTTATTAACTTAAGTATGTTAAACTAATGATTTGAAGCATTTCGTTATCGATTGCTAAATGAGTATGTACAAGAAAATCGAATTCATACCTAAATATAAGATTACGTAATTCTTCTAAATGCACTGCCGTTATGCCGCTAAGGCTTTTGCAGACTTCAGTAAGAAAAAGAGGGTTAAGTAACTTAAATATGTTTAACTGATGATTTGAAGCATTTCGATATCGATTGCTAAATGTGTTTGTACAAAAAAATCGACTTTACATATACCTAAATATAAGATTACGGAATTCTTGTTAATGTACTGTCGTTATGCCGCCATGGTTTGTATCAACTACAATACGTAAAAGAAGGTTAATTATTTTAAATATGATAAACTAATGGTTTGAAGCATTTCGATATCGACTGCTAAATGTGTAAATACAACAAAATCGAATTTATACCTAAACATATGATTACGGAATTCTTCTACATACACTGCCGTTATACCGCCATGGCTTTATGTTAACTTCAGTGCGTTCAAGAAGCCTTATTAACTTAAATATGTTAAAATAATGATTTGAAGCATTTCGATATCGATTGCTAAGTGAGTATATACAAGAAAATCGACTTTTTACCTAAATATAAGATTACGGAATTCTTCTAAATGCACTGCCGTTATGCCGTTAAGGCTTTATGTAGACTTCAGGAAGATAAATAGGGTGAATTAACTTAAATATGTTAAACTAATGATCTCAAGCATTTCGATATCGATTGCTAAATGTGTTTATACAACAAATCGATTTTATTCCTAAATATAAAATTACGGAATTATTCTACATGCACCGCCGTTATGCCACCATGGCTTCATGTCACTTTCCGTAGGTTAAAGAACGTAATTTAACTTAAATATGTTAAACTAATGATTTGAAGCATTTCGATATCGATTGCTAAATGTGCTAGTACAAGAAATTTGACTTTATACCTAAACATAGGATAACGGAATTCTTCCAAATGCACTGCCGTTAATCCGCCATGGCTTTTGTTCAACTTCAGTTCGTTAAAGAAGGTTTGTTAACGTAAATATGTTAAACTAATGATTTGAAGCATTTCGATATCGATTGCTAAAAATGTAAATACAAGCAAATCGACTTTATACCTTAATATAAGATTACGGAATTCTTCTTAATGCACTGCAGTTATACCGTTAAGGCTTTATGTAGACTTCAGTGTGTTAAAGAAGGTTTATTTTAAATAACTTGAAAATGTAAAACTAATGCTTTGAAGCATTTCGATATCGATTGCTAAATGTGTATAGACAAGAAAATCGAATATACATATACCTAAATATAAGATTACGGAATTCTTCCAAATGTACTGTCGTTATGCCGCCATGGTTTGTATCAATTACAATACGATAAAGAAGGTTAATTATTTTAAATATGTTAAACTAATGCTTTGAAGCATTTCGATATCGACTGCTAAATGTGTAAATACAACAAAATCTACTTTATACGTAAATATAAAATTATAACATTACGGATTTCTTCTAAATGCACTGCCGTTATACCGTTAAGGCTTTATGTAGACCTCATTAAGCTAAAAAATGTTTATTAACTTAATATGTTAAACTAATGATTTGAAGCATTTCGATATCGATAGCTAATTGTGTATATACAAGAAAATCGACTTTATACCTGAATATAAGATTACGGAATTCTTCTACATGCCCTGCCGTTATACCGCCATGGCTTTATATCAACTTCAATATGTTAAAGAAGGTTAAATAACTTAAATATGTTAAACTAATGATTTGAAACATTTCGATATCGCTTGCTAAATGTGTATATACAAGAAAATCGAATTTATACCTAAATATAAGATAACGGAATTCTTCTAAACGCACTGCCGTTATGACGTTAAGGCTTTATGTAGACTTCAGTAAGATAGAGGGGAATAATTAACTTAAATATGTTAAACTTATGATTTGAAGCATTTCGATATCGATTGCTAAATATGTAAATACAAAAAAATCGACTTTGTACCTAAATATAAGATTACGGAATTCTTTTAAATGCACTGCAGTTATACCGTTAAGGCTTTATGTAGACTTCAGTGCGTTAAAGAAGGTTTACTATAAATAACTTGAAAATGTAAAACTAATGATTTGAAGCATTTCGATATCGATTCCTAAATGAGTATGTACAAGAAAATCGAATTCACACCTAAATATAAGATTACGTAATTCTTCTAAATGCACTGCCGTTATGCCGTTAGGGCTTTTGCAGACTTCAGTAAGAAAAAGAGGGTTAAGTAACTTAAATATGTTTAACTGATGATTTGAAGCATTTCGATATCGATTGCTAAATGTGTTTGTACAAAAAAATCGACTTTATACCTAAATATAAGATAACGGAATTCATATAAATATACTGCCGTTATGCCGTTATGGCTTTATGTAACTTCAGTAAGATAAAGAAGGTTAATTAACTTAAATATGTTAAACCAGTTATTTGAAGCATTTCGATATCGATTGCAAAATGTGTATGTACAAGAAAATCGACTTTAAGCCTAAATATAAGTCTACGGTATTCTTCCAAATGCACTGCCGTTATGCCGTTATGGCTTTATGTAATCTTCAGTAAGATAAAGAAGGTTAATTAACTTAAATATGTTAAACTAATGATTTGAAGCATTTCGATATAGATTTTTAAATGTGTATATTGAACAATATCGACTTTGTACCTAAATAAAAGATAACGGAATTCTTCTACATGCACTGCCGTTATGCCGTTAAGGCTTTTGTAGACTTCAGTAAGAAAAAGAGGGTTAATTAACTTAAATATGTTAAACTTATATTTGAAGCATTTCGATATCGATTGCTAAATGAGTATATACAAGAAAATCGATTTTATACATAGATATAAGATTACGGAATTCTTCTAAATGCACTGCCGTTATGCCGCCATGGCCTCATGTCACCTTCGGTAGGTTAAAGAAGGTAATTTAACTTAAATATGTTAAACTAATGATTTGAAGCATTTCGATATCGATTGATAAATATGTAAATACAAGAAACTTGACTTTATACCTAAGCATAGGATAACAGATTTCTTCCAAATGCACTGCCGTTAATCCGCCATGGCTTTTTGTCAACTTCAGTTCGTTAAAGAAGGTTTGTTAACTGAAATATGTTAAACTAATGATTTGAAGCATTTCGATATCGATTGCTAAATATGTAGATACGAGAAAATCGACTTTATACCTAAATATAAGATTACGGAATTCTTCCAAATGCACTGCAGTTATACCGCCATGGCTTTATGTTAACTTCAGTGCGTTAAAGAAGGCTTATTAACTTTAATATGTTAAACTAATGATTTGAAGCATTTCGATATCGATTTCTAAATGTGTATATACAAGAAAATCGACTTTATACCTAAATATAAGATAACGGAATTCTTCTACATGCACTGCCGTTATGCCGCCATGCTTTTATGCCAACTTCAGTTCTTCGAAGAAAGTTTATTAACTTAAATATATTAAACTAATGAGCTGAAGCATCTCGATATCGATTGCTAAATGTGTATATACAACAAAATCGAATTTATACCTAAACATAAGATTACGGATTTCTTCTACATGCACTGCCGTTATACCGCCATGGCTTTATGTTATCTTCAGTGCGTTAAAGAAGGCTTATTAACTTAAATATGTTAAAATAATGATTTGAAACATTTCGATATATATTGACTTTTTATCTAAATATAAGATTACGTAATTCTTCTAAATGCACTGCCGTTATGCCGTTAAGGCTTGATGTAGCCTTCAGGAAGATAAATAGGGTTAATTAACTTAAATATGTTAAACTAATAATTTGAAGTGTTTCGATATCGATTTCTAAATGCATATATACAGGCAAATCGGCATTATACCTAAATATAAGATTACGGAATTCTTCCAAATTACTGTCGTTATGCCGCCACGGCTTTATTTCACCTTCAATACGTTAAAGATGGTTTATTAACTTAAATATGTTAAACTTATGATTTGAAGCATTTCGATATCGATTGCTAAATATGTAAATACAAGAAAATCGACTTTATACCTTAATATAAGATTACGGAATTCTTCTAAATGCACTGCAGTTATACCGTTAAGGCTTTATGTAGACTTCAGTGTGTTAAAGAAGGTTTACTATAAATAACTTGAAAATGTAAAACTAATGATTTGAAGCATTTCGATACCGATTGCTAAATGAGTATATACAAGAAAATCGACTTTTTACCTAAATGTAAGATTACGTAATTCTTCTAAATGCACTGCCGTTATGCCGTTAAGGCTTTATGTAGACTTCAGGAAGATAAATAGGGTGAGTTAACTTAAATATGTTAAACTAATGATCTCAAGCATTTCGATATCGATTGCTAAATGTGTTTATACAACAAATCGATTTTATACATAGATATAAGATTACGGAATTCTTCTAAATGCACTGCCGTTATGCCGCCATGGCCTCATGTCACCTTCGGTAGGTTAAAGAAGGTAATTTAACTTAAATATGTTAAACTAATGATTTGAAGCATTTCGAAATCGATTGCTAAATGTGCTAGTACAAGAAATTTGACTTTATACCTAAACATAGGATAACGGAATTCTTCCAAATGCACTGCCGTTAATCCGCCAAGGCTTTATGTCAACTTCAGTTCGTTAAAGTAGGTTTGTTAACTTAAATATCTTAAACTAATGATTTGAAGCATTTCGATATCGATTTCTAAATGCATATATACAAGAAAATCCACTTTATACCTAAATATAAGATTACGGAATTCTTCCAAATTACTGTCGTTATGCCGCCATGGCTTTATTTCACCTTCAATACGTTAAAGTTGGTTAATTAACATAAATATGTTAAACTAATGATTTGAAGCATTTCGATATCGATTGCTAAATATGTAAATACAAGAAAATCGACTTTATACCTTAATATAAGATTACGGAATTCTTCTAAATGCACTGCAGTTATACCGTTAAGGCTTTATGTAGACTTCAGTGTGTTAAAGAAGGTTTACTATAAATAACTTGAAAATGTAAAACTAATGATTTGAAGCATTTCGATATCGAATGCTAAATGTGTATATACAAGAAAATCGACTTTACATATACCTAAATATAAGATTACGGAATTCTTCCAAATGTACTGTCGTTATGCCGCCATGGTTTGTATCAACTACAATACGATAAAGAAGGTTAATTATTTTAACCTTCAAGAAGTCGCGCGTAGTTTTTTCGACCGCCCATGGTGAATAAAGTATTATAATTTTTGTGTATATAATCCCAGATATTTGGTAGCTCTAGTAGCTTGAGGTTAGTTCATTTCCAATCGAATGCACTATTTCCGTCTCTTTTTAACGCTTGTCGACTGTTTATAGCGAGCATTTACTTCAGTTGCCTCTCGTCGTCGAAAAGATTACGCGAATAAGTGAAAGTGAAATAATGAAATTTCTCCTAGAGGAAGATGATGAAAGTGATGAAACTTTAAGTGATGAAGGATCAGAAGTCTCTGACCCCTTGTCTGATGTGGAATGTAATGAGGAATCAGAAATATCTGAATGTAGACCAGATGTGGAATCTGATGAAGAAATGGAACATTCAAACGAAGAAAGTAACTCGGAAGAGGAAAACATTCCTTTGGCTGATAGAGCTGCATACTTCATGGCACGTGATCATGTTACAAAATGGAAAAAATCAAATAGTGATAGAGTCAGGTATCCACCCCATAATATTCTGACTCAAGAGGCTGGTGTTCTTGGAAAAGACGTGGGCGTAACAACATCTCTAAAAGCATGGGATTTGTTCATATGCGATAAAATTATAACGACAGTAGTAAAATATACTAACGAATTTATACAGAAAAAAGAAAGCGCATACTCCAGAGTTCGAGATTGTAAAACTACCGATTCTGTTGAGATTCGGGCCCTGTTCGGATTATTATATATTGCTGGAACCTTACGTATGTCTCATGGAAACTTGGAGGATGTGTATAGTGATGCTACTGGTATTGTCATATTTCCAAATACTATGCCTTTGAAAAGGATGAAATTTCTTCTAAACTCTCTTCGGTTTGATGATGCATCCACAAGAAGTTTTCGCCGAGCCCAAGATAAAGCTGCGCCCATACGAGAAGTGCTAAATATGTTCACAGAAAACTGCCTTTCTCCTTATTCTGTTGGTAAGAATGTTGTAATAGATGAAATGATGTGCGGATTCCGCGGAAAATGTCCTTTTAGACAATACAACAAATCAAAACCTGACAAATATGGGCTAAAGATTTATGCATTAGTGGATTCAAAAAACTTTTACACGTTGAATATTGAGCTTTATGCTGGAAGACAACCAGAAGGACCTTTTCAAATCAGTAATTCAGGAAGTGATGTTGTAAAAAGGTTAATTTCGCCAATTTCTGGAACCGGACGAAATTTGACCATTGATAACTGGTTCACCAGCATTCCTTTGGTAAAAGATTTAGCCACAAATGATAAAATGTCTGTTGTTGGCACTTTGCGTAAAAATAAAAAAGAAATTCCCCCGTGTTTCATTGCGAAGGGAAATCCAGAGTATTCTAGTCAATTTGGGTTTTCAAATATTTCTACCCTGGCATCGTATGTACCTAAAAAGAACCGATCTGTTGTTCTGATTTCATCACTTCATCGTACAGCTGAAATCGACACCAGCACTAACGAGAAACGAAAACCAGCTATTATAACTTTTTACAATAAAACAAAAGGTGGAGTTGATGAAGTGGATAAAAAGGTAAAACTGTATTCCGTATCAAGGAAGTGCAATAGGTGGCCATTGACGCTCTTTTTTCGCTTGCTAAATATTGCTGGAGTAAACTCAATGGTAATTTTGAGAGAAAATGGTGTAGTTATCGAAAAAAGACGTACATTTCTACGCGAATTGGGAATAGAAATGACGAAAGAACATATGAAAAGAAGAGCTGATAAAAACTTACCAAGAAATTTGAAAAGAAATATAAGAGGTTTTTTGAAATTAGATGATGAGCCCAATAGTGAGGCAAGTACATCCGAAGTCAGTAGAGGAAGCTGCAAAATATGTCCAGCAAAAAAAAGAAGGCAGACAAAAACACAATGCAAAATCTGCGAAAGAAATATTTGTCGAGACCACACGGTATTTATTTGCAATGAGTGTTTTGTGACCGATGAATCTGATGAATCTGACTATTGAACTATTCTAACTTTCTAATAAGATATTAATGTATTTACTTTCTTTTCAATGTATTCTATGACTTTTATGTTTTCCCCAAATTTTGAAAAAAATTTGTTTGATTTTGTGTTAAGATTCACGAATTTACTTTGCATTCAATGAATTATATTACTTTTTATGTTTTTCCCTCATTTATTATGACAAAAAAAAATACTTTTCCTGTAAAATATTATTTTATGATTACATAATACTTAAAACTAATAAAAAAAAAATGAATTCCACAACTTTATCCACTTTAAATCTCACATTTCAAATGAGGCGTCCAAAAGACTACGCGCGACCGCTTTTGTTACAAAAGATGGCGCGCCCGCTTGAAGGTTAAATATGTTAAACTAATGGTTTGAAGCATTTCGATATCGACTGCTAAATGTGTAAATACAACAAAATCGACTTTATACCTAAATATAAAATTATAACATTACGGATTTCTTCTAAAAGCACTGCCGTTATACCGTTAAGGCTTTATGTAGACCTCATTAAGCTAAAAAATGTTTATTAACTTAATATGTTAAACTAATGATTTGAAGCATTTCGATATCGATAGCTAAATGTGTATATACAAGAAAATCGACTTTATACCTGAATATAAGATTACGGAATTCTTCTACATGCACTTCCGTTATGCCGCCATGGCTTTATATCAACTTCAATATGTTAAAGAAGGTTAAATAACTTAAATATGTTAAAATAATGATTTGAAACATTTCGATATCGCTTGCTAAATGAGTATATACAAGAAAATCGAATTCATACCTAAATATAAGATAACGGAATTCTTCTAAACGCACTGCCGTTATGCCGTTAAGGCTTTATGTAGACTTCAGTAAGATAGAGGGGAATAATTAACTTAAATATGTTAAACTTATGATTTGAAGCATTTCGATATCGATTGCTAAATATGTAAATACAAAAAAATCGACTTTGTACCTATATATAAGATAACGAAATTCTTTTAAATGCACTGCAGTTATACCGTTAAGGCTTTATGTAGACTTCAGTGCGTTAAAGAAGGTTTATTATAAATAACTTGAAAATGTAAAACTAATGATTTGAAGCATTTCGATATCGATTGCTAAATGAGTATATACAAGAAAATCGACTTTATACCTAAATATAAGATTATAAAATTCTTCTTAATGCACTGCCGTTATGCCGTTAAGGCTTTTGTAGACTTCAGTAAGAAAAAGAGGGTTAATTAACTTAAATATGTTAAACTAATGATTTGAAGCATTTCGATATCGATTGCTAAATGTGTATGTACAAAAAATCGACTTTATACCTAAATATAAGACAACGGAATTCATATAAATATACTGCCGTTATGCCGTTATGGCTTTATGTAAACTTCAGTATGATAAAGAAGGTTAATTAACTCAAATATGTTAAACCAGTTATCTGAAGCATTTCGATATCTATTGCGAAATGTATACATACAAGAAAATCGAATTTATACCTAAATATAAGATAACGGAATTCTTCCACACGTACTGTCGTTATGCCGCCATGGCTTTTTATCACCTTCATTACGTTAAAGAAGGTTAATTATTTTAAATGTGTAAATAGAAGAAAATCGACTTTATACCTAAATATAAAATTATAACATTACGGAATTCTTCTAAATGCACTGCCATTATACCGTTAAGGCTTTATGTAGACTTCAGTAAGCTAAAAAATGTTTATTAATTTAATATATTAAACTAATGATTAGAAGCATTTCGATATCGATAGCAAAATGAGTATATACAAGAAAATCAATTTTATACCTATATATAAGATTACGGAATTCTTTTCATGCACTGCCGCTATGCCGCCATGGCTATATGCCAACTTCAGATCGTTAGAGAAGGTTTATTAACTTAAATATGTTAAACTAATGATTTGAAGCATCTCGATATCGATTGCTAAATGTATATATACAACACAATCGCCTTTATACCTAAATATAAGATTACGGAATTCTTCTAAATGCACTGCCGTTATACCGTTATGGCTTTATGTAAACTTCAGTAAGATAAAGAAGGTTAATAACCTTAAATATGTTAAACTAATGATTTAAAACATCTCGATATCGCTTGCTAAATGTGTATATACAAGAAAATCGAATTTATACCTAAATATAAGATAACGGAATTCTTCTAAATGCACTGCCGCTATGCCGCCATGGCTATATGCCAACTTCAGATCGTTAGAGAAGGTTTATTAACTTAAATATGTTAAATTAATGATTTGAAGCATCTCGATATCGATTGCTAAATGTATATATACAACACAATCGCCTTTATACCTAAATATAAGATTACGAATTTCTTCTAAATGCACTGCCGTTATGCCGCCATGGCTTTATATCAACTTCAATAAGTTAAAGAAGTTTAACTAACTTAAATATGTTAAACTAATGATTTAAAACATTTCGATATCGCTTGCTAAATGTGTATATACAAGAAAATCGAATTTATACCTGAATATAAGATAACGGAATTCTTCTAAATGCACTGCCGATATGCCGCCATGGCTTTAAGCCAACTTCAGATCGTTGAAGAAGGTTTATTAACTTAAATATGTTAAAATAATGATTTGAAGTATTTCGATATCGAGTGCTAAATGGGTATATACAAGAAAATCGACTTTATACCTAATTATAAGGTTATGTAATTCTTCTAAATGCACTGCCGTTATGCCGTTAAGGCTTTATGTAGACTTCAGTAAGATAAAGAGGGTTAATTAGCTTAAATATGTTAAATTTATGATTTGAAGCATTTCGATTTCGATTGATAAATGTGTATATACAAGAAAATCGATTTTATACCTAGATATAAGATTACGGAATTCTTCTAAATGCACTGCCGTTATGCCGTTAAGGCTTTATGTAGACTTCAGTAAGATAAAGAGGGTTAATTAGCTTAAATATGTTAAACTAATGATTTGAAGCATTTCGATATCGATTGATAAATGTGTATATACAAGAAAATCGACTTTATACCTAAAAATAAGATTACGGAATTCTTCTACATGCACTGCCGTTATGCCGCCATGGCTTTATGACAACTTCAGTGCGTTGAAGAAGGGTTGTTAACTTAAATATGTTAAACTAATGATTTGAAGCTTCTCGATATCGATTGCTAAATGTGTATATACAAGAAAATCGACTTTATACCTAAATATAAGATTACGGAATTCTTCCAAATACACTGCCGTTATGCCGCCATGGCTTTATGACAACTTCAGTTCGTTGAAGAAGGTTTATTAACTTAAATATGTTAAACTAATGAATTGAAGCATCGCGATATCGATTGCTTAATGTGTAGATACAACAAAATCGACTTTATACCTATATATAAAATTATAACATTACGGATTTCTTCTAAATGCACTGCCGTTATACCGTTAAGGCTTTATGTAGACTTCATTAAGCTAAAAAATGTTTATTAACTTAATATGTTAAACTAATGATTTGAAGCATTTCGATATCGATAGCTAAATGTGTATATACAAGAAAATCCACTTTATACCTGAATATAAGACTACGGAATTCTTCTACATGCACTTCCGTTATGCCGCCATGGCTTTATATCAACTTCAATATGTTAAAGAAGGTTAAATAACTTAAATATGTTAAACTAATGATTTGAAACATTTCGATATCGCTTGCTAAATGTGTATATACAAGAAAATCGAATTTATACCTAAATATAAGATAACGGAATTCTTCTAAACGCACTGCCGTTATGCCGTTAAGGCTTTATGTAGACTTCAGTAAGATAGAGGGGAATAATTAACTTAAATATGTTAAACTTATGATTTGAAGCATTTCGATATCGATTGCTAAATATGTAAATACAAAAAAATCGACTTTGTACCTAAATATAAGATTACGGAATTCTTTTAAATGCACTGCAGTTATACCGTTAAGGCTTTATGTAGAATTCAGTGCGTTAAAGAAGGTTTATTATAAATAACTTGAAAATGTAAAACTAATGATTTGAAGCATTTCGATATCGATTGCTAAATGAGTATATACAAGAAAATCGACTTTATACCTAAATATAAGATTATAAAATTCTTCAAAATGCACTGCCGTTATGCCGTTAAGGCTTTTGTAGACTTCAGTATGAAAAAGAGGGTTAATTAACTTAAATATGTTAAACTAATGATTTGAAGCATTTCGATATCGATTGCTAAACGTGTATGTACAAGAAAATCGACTTTATACCTAAAAATAAGATTACGGAATTCTTCTACATGCACTGCCGTTATGCCGCCATGGCTTTATGACAACTTCAGTTCGTTGAAGAAGGTTTATTAACTTAAATATGTTAAACTAATGAATTGAATCATTTCGATATCGACTGCTAAATGTGTAAATACAAGAAAATCGACCTTATACCTAAATATAAAATTATAACATTACGGAATTCTTCTAAATGCACTGCCGTTATACCGTTAAGGCTTTATGTAGACTTTAGTAAGCTAAAAAATGTTTATTATCTTAATATGTTAAACAAATGATTTGAAGCATTTCGATATCGATTGCTAAATATGTATATAAAAGAAAATCGACTTTATACCTAAATATAAGATTATGGAATTCTTTTCATGCACTGCCGCTATGCCGCCATGGCTATATGCCAACTTCAGATCGTTAAAGAAGGTTTATTAACTTAAATATGTTAAACTAATGATTTGAAGCATTTCGATATCGATTGCTAAATGTGTATATACAAGAAAATCGACTTTATACCTAAATATAAGATTACGGAATTCTTCCAAATGTACTGTCATTATGCCGCCATGGCTTTGTATCAACTTCAATACGTTAAAGAAGGTTAATTATTTTAAATATGTTAAAGTGATGGTTTGAAGCATTTTGCTATCGCTTGCTAAATGAATATATACAAGAAAGTCGAATTTATACCTAAATATAAGATAACGGAATTCTTCATAATGCAGTGCAGTTATACCGTCAAGGCTTTATGTAGACTTCAGTGCGTTAAAGAAGGTTTATTAACTTAAATATGTTAAACTAATGAATTGAAGCATTTCGATATCGATTGCTAAACGTGTATGTACAAAAAAATCGACTTTATACCTAAATATAAAATTATAACATTACGGAATTCTTCTAAATGCACTGCCATTTACCGTTAAGGCTTTATGTAGACTTCAGTGCGTTAAAGAAGGTTTATTAACTTAAATATGTTAAACTAATGAATTGAAGCATTTCGATATCGATTGCTAAACGTGTATATTCAAGAAAATCGACTTTATACCTAAATATAAGATTACGGAATTCTGCCAAATGTACTGTCGTTATGCCGCCATGGCTTTGTATCAACTTCGATACGTTAAAGAAGTTTAATTATTTTAAATATGTTAAACTAATGGATTGAATCATTTCGATAACAACTGCTAAATGTGTAAATACAAGAAAATCGACTTTATACCTAAATATAAAATTATAACATTACGGAATTCTTCTAAATGCACTGCCGTTATACCGTTAAGGCTTTATGTAGACTTCAGTGCGTTAAAGAAGGTTTATTAACTTAAATATGTTAAACTAATGATTTGAAGCATTTCGATATCGATTGCTAAACGTGTATGTACAAAAAAATCGACTTTATACCTAAATATAAGATAACGGAGTTCATATAAATATACTGCCGTTATGCCGTTATGGCTTCATGTAAACTTCAGTAAGATAGAGAAAGTTAATTAACTCAAATATGTTAAACCAGTTATCTGAAGCATTTCGATATCGATTGCGAAATGTATACATACATACATAAATATAAGATTACGGAATTCTTCCACATGTACTGTCGTTATGCCGCCATGGCTTTGTATCAACTTCAATACGTTAAAGAAGGTTAATTATTTTAAATATGTTAAACTAGTGGTTTGAAGCATTTCGATATCGATTGCTAAATGTGTAAATACAAGAAAATCGACTTTATACCTAAATATAAAATTATAACATTACGGAATTCTTCTAAATGCACTGCCATTTACCGTTAAGGCTTTATGTAGACTTCAGTAAGCTAAAAAATGTTTATTAACTTAATATATTAGACAAATGATTTGAAGCATTTCGATATCGATAGCAAAATGAGTATATACAAGAAAATCAATTTCATACCTATATATAAGATTAGGGAAATTTTTTTCATGCACTGCCGCTATGCCGCCATGGCTATATGCCAACTTCAGATCGTTAAAGAAGCTTTATTAACTTAAATATTTTAAAAATAATGATTTGAGGTATTTCGATATCGAGTACTAAATGAGTATATACAAGAAAATCGACTTCATACCTTATTATAAGGTTACGTAATTCTTCTAAATGCACTGCCGTTATGCCGTTAAGGCTTTATGTAGACTTCAGTAAGATAAAGAGGGTTAATTAACTTAAATATGTTAAACTAATGATTTGAAGCATTTCGATATCGATTGATAAATGTGTATATACAAGAAAATCGATTTTATACCTAGATATGAGATTACGGAATTCTTCTACATGCACTGCCGTTATGCCGCCACGGCTTTATGTCACCTTCGGTAGGTTAAAAAAGTTAATGTAACTTAAATATGTTATATTTAGGTATGAATTCGATTTTCTTGTATATACATATTTGGCAAGCGATATCGAAATGCTTCAAATCATTAGTTTAACATATTTAAGTTAATTAACTTTCTTTAACGTATTGAAGTTGATATAAAGCCATAACGGCAGTGCATTTGGAAGAATTCCGTAATCTTATATTTAGGTATGTAGTCGAGTTTCTTGGATTTACACATTTAGCAATCGATATCGAAAATCTTCAAATAACTGGTTTAGCATATTTAGGTTAATTAACCTTCTTTATCTTACTGAAGATTAAATAAAGCCATAACGGCAGTATATTTGAGTGAATTCCGTAATCTTTTATTTAGGTATAAAATCGCTTTTCTTGTATATACACTTTTAGCAATCGATATCGAAATGCTTCAACTCATTAGTTTAACATATTTAAGTTAATAAACCTTCTTTAACGATCTGAAGTTGGCATAACGGCAGTGGATGTAGAAGAATTCCGTAATCTTGTATTTAGGTATAAAGTCGATTTTCTTGTATATACCTATTTAGCTATCGATATCGAAATGCTTCAAATCATTTGTTTAACATATTAAATTAATAAACATTTTTTAGCTTACTAAAGTCTACATAAAGCCTTAACGGTATAACGGCAGTGCATTTAGAAGAATTCCGTAATGTTATAATTTTATATTTAGGTATAAAGTCGTTTTTCTTGTATTTGCACATTTAGCAATCGATATCGAAATTCTTCAAACCATTAGTTTAACATATTTAAAATAATTAACCTTCTTTAACGTATTGCAGTTGATATAAAGCCATAACGGCAGTGCATTTGGAAGAATTCCGTAATCTTATATTTAGGTATAAAGTCGATTTTCTTTTATATACACATTTCGATATCCATATCGAAATGCTTCAAATCATTAGTTTAACATATT
>JAPZAG010000998.1:0-43803 GCA_027475135.1 Bactrocera correcta | reverse complement strand
GATATAAAGCTATGGCGGCATAACGACAGTACTTTTGGAAGAATTCCGTAATCTTATATTTAGGTATAAAGTTGATTTTCTTGTATATATGCATTAAGCAATCGATTTCGAAATGCTTCTAATTACTGGTGTAACATATCTAAGTTAATATACCTTCTTTAACGAACTGAAGTTGGCATAAAGCAATGGCGGCATAACGGCAGTGCATTTGGAAGAATTCCGTAATCTTATGTTTAGGTAGAAAGTCGATTTTCTTGTATATACTCATTAGCAATCGATATCGAAATGCTCAAAATCATTAGTTTAACATATTTAAGTTAATTAACCCTCCTTATCTTACTGAAGTCTACAAACGGCTTAACGGCATAACGGCAAAGCATTTAGAAGAATTACGTAATCTTATATTTAGGTATAAAGTCGATTTTGTTGTATATACACATTTAGCAATCGATATCGAAATGCTTCAAATCATTAGTTTGACATATTTAAGTTAACAAACCTACTTTAACGCACTGAAGTTAACAAAAAGCCATGGCGGCATAACGGCAGTGCTTGTAGAAGAAATCCGTTATCTTATATTAAGGTATAAATTCGATTTTTTTGTATATACACATTTAGCAATCGATATCTAAATGCTTCAACATATTTAAGTTAATTAACCTTTTTTAACGTATTGAAGTTGTTATAAAGCCATGGTGGCATAACGACAGTACATTTGGAAGAATTCCGTAATCTTATTTTTAGGTATAAAGTCGATTTTCTTGTATATATGCATTAAGCAAACGATATCGAAATGCTTCAAATAACTGGTTTAACATATTTATGTTAATAAAGCTTGTTTAACGCACTGAAGTTAACATAAAGCCATGGTGGCATAACGGCAGTGCATGTAGAAGAATTCCGTAATCTTATATTTAGGTATAAAGTCGATTTTCTTGTACATACACATTTAGCAATCGATATCGAAACGCCTCAAATCATTAGTTTAACATATTTAAGTAAATAAGCCTTCTTTAACATATTGAAGTTGATATAAAGCCATGACGGCATAACGACAGTACATTTGGAAGAATTCCGTAATCGTATATTTAGGTATAAAGTCGATTTTCTTGTATATATGCATTAAGCAATCGATTTCGAAATGCATCAAATCATTAGTTTAACATATATAAGTTAATTAACCCTCTATATCTTACTAAAGTCTACAAAAGCCTTAACAGCATACTGCAGTGCATTTGGAAGAATTCCGTAATCTTATATTTAGGTAGAAAGTCGATTTTCTTGTAAATATGCATTAAGCAATCGATTTCGAAATGCTTCAAATAACTAGTGTAACATATCTAAGTTAATAAACCTTCTTAAACGAACTGAAGTTAACATAAAGCCATAACGGCATAACGTCAGTGCATTTGGAAGAATTCCGTAATCTTATATTTAGGTATAAAGTCGATTTTTGTGTATACACACATTTAGCAATCGATGTCGAAACGCTTCAAATCATTAGTTTAATATATTTTAGTTAATAAACCTTCTTTAACGCACTGAAGTTAACACAAAGCCATGGCGGCATAACGGCAGTTCATGTAGAAGAATTCCGTAATCTTATATTTAGGTATAAAGTCGATTTTCTTGTATATTCACATTTAGCAATCGATATCGAAATGCCTCAAATCATTAGTTTAACATATTTAAGTTAATTAATCTTTTTTAACGTATTGAAATTGATATAAAGCCATGGTGGCATAACGACAGTACATTTGGAAGAATTCCGTAATCTTCTATTTAGGTATAAAGTCGATTTTCTTGTATATATGCATTAAGCAATCGATATCGAAATGCTTCAAATAACTGGTTTAACATATTTAAGGTAATAAACCTTTTTTAACTAACTGAAGTTAACATAAAGCCATAACGGTATAACGGCAGTGCATTTGGAAGAATTCCGTAATCTTATATTTAGGTATAAAGTCGATTTTCTTGTATATACACATTTAGCAATCGATATCGAAATGCCTCAAATCATTAGTTTAACATATTTAAGTTAATTAACCCCCTTTATCTTTCTGAAGTCTACAAACGGCATAACGGCAGTGCATGTAGAAGAATTCCGTTATCATATATTTAGGTATAAAGTCGATTTTCTAGTACATACACATTTAGCAATCGATATCGAAATGCCTCACATCATTAGTTTAACATATTTAAGTTAATTAACCTTCTTTAACATATTGAAGTTGATATAAAGCCATTGCGGCATAACGACAGTACATTTGGAAGAATTCCGTAATCTTATATTTAGGTATAAAGTCGCTTTTCTTGTATATATGCATTAAGCAATCGATTTCGAAATGCATCAAATCATTAGTTTAACATATTTAAGCTAATTAACCCTCTTTATCTTACTAAAGTCTACCAAAGCCTTAACGGCATAACGGCAGTGCATGTAGAAGAATTCCGTTATCATATATTTAGGTATAAAGTCGATTTTCTTGTACATACACATTTAGCAATCGATATCGAAATGCTTCAAATCGTTATTTTAACATATTTAAGTTAATTAACCCTCTTTATCTTACTGAAGTCTACAAACGCCTTAACGGCAAAGCATATAGAAAAATTACGTAATCCTATATTTAGTTATAAAGTCGATTTTCTTGTATATACTCATTTAGCAATCGATATCGAAATGCTTCAAATCATTAGTTTAACATATTTAAGTTAATTAACCTTTTTTAACGTGTTGAAGTTGATATAAAGCCATGGCGGCATAACGACAGTACATTTGGAAGAATTCCGTGATCTTATATTTAGGTATAAAGTCGATTTTCTTGTATATATGCATTAAGCAATCGATTTCGAAATGCTTCAAATAACTGGTTTAACATATTTAAGTTAATAAAGCTTCTTTGACGCACTGAAGTTAACATAAAGTCATGGCGGCAGAACGGCAGTGCATTTAGAAGAATTCCGTGATCTTATATTTAGGTATAAAGTCGATTTTCTTGTATATATGCATTAAGCAGTCGATTTCGAAATGCTTCAAATAACTGGTTTAACATATTTAAGTTAATAAAGCTTCTTTAACGCACTGAAGTTAACATAAAGTCATGGCGGCATAACGGCAGTGCATTTAGAAGAATTCCGTAAGCTTATGTTTAGGTATAAAGTCGATTTTCTTGTATACACACATTTAGCAATCGATGTCGAAACGCTTCAAATCATTAGTTTAATATATTTTAGTTAATAAACCTTCTTTAACGCACTGAAGTTAACACAAAGCCATGGCGGCATAACGGCAGTTCATGTAGAAGAATTCCGTAATCTTATATTTAGGTATAAAGTCGATTTTCTTGTATATACACATTTAGCAATCGATATCGAAATGCCTCAAATCATTAGTTTAACATATTTAATTTAATTAACCTTTTTTAACGTATTGAAATTGATATAAAGCCATGGTGGCATAACGACAGTACATTTGGAAGAATTCCGTAATCTTCTATTTAGGTATAAAGTCGATTTTCTTGTATATATGCATTAAGCAATCGATATCGAAATGCTTCAAATAACTGGTTTAACATATTTAAGGTAATAAACCTTTTTTAACTAACTGAAGTTAACATAAAGCCATAACGGTAAAACGGCAGTGCATTTGGAAGAATTCCGTAATCTTATATTTAGGTATAAAGTCGATTTTCTTGTTTATACACATTTAGCGATCGATATCGAAATGCCTCAAATCATTAGTTTAACATATTTAAGTTAATAACCCCCTTTATCTTTCTGAAGTCTACAAACGGCATAACGGCAGTGCATGTAGAAGAATTCCGTTCTCATATATTTAGGTATAAAGTCGATTTTCTTGTACACACACATTTAGCAATCGATATCGAAATGCCTCAAATCATTAGTTTAACATATTTAAGTTAATTAACCTTCTTTAACATATTGAAGTTGATATAAAGCCATTGCGGCATAACGACAGTACATTTGGAAGAATTCCGTAATCTTATATTTAGGTATAAAGTCGCTTTTGTTGTATATATGCATTAAGCAATCGATTTCGAAATGCATCAAATCATTAGTTTAACATATTTAAGCTAATTAACCCTCTTTATCTTACTAAAGTCTACAAAAGCCTTAACGGCATAACGGCAGTGCATGTAGAAGAATTCCGTTATCATATATTTAGGTATAAAGTCGATTTTCTTGTACATACTCATTTAGCAATCGATATCGAAATGCTTCAAATCGTTATTTTAACATATTTAAGTTAATTAACCCTCTTTATCTTACTGAAGTCTACAAACGCCTTAACGGCAAAGCATATAGAAAAATTACGTAATCCTATATTTAGTTATAAAGTCGATTTTCTTGTATATACTCATTTAGCAATCGATATCGAAATGCTTCAAATCATTAGTTTAACATATTTAAGTTAATTAACCTTTTTTAACGTGTTAAAGTTGATATAAAGCCATGGCGGCATAACGACAGTACATTTGGAAGAATTCCGTGATCTTATATTTAGGTATAAAGTCGATTTTCTTGTATATATGCATTAAGCAATCGATTTCGAAATGCTTCAAATAACTGGTTTAACATATTTAAGTTAATAAAGCTTCTTTGACGCACTGAAGTTAACATAAAGTCATGGCGGCAGAACGGCAGTGCATTTAGAAGAATTCCGTGATCTTATATTTAGGTATAAAGTCGATTTTCTTGTATATATGCATTAAGCAGTCGATTTCGAAATGCTTCAAATAACTGGTTTAACATATTTAAGTTAATAAAGCTTCTTTAACGCACTGAAGTTAACATAAAGTCATGGCGGCATAACGGCAGTGCATTTAGAAGAATTCCGTAAGCTTATATTTAGGTATAAAGTCGATTTTCTTGTATATACACATTTAGCAATCGATATCGAAATGCCTCAAATCATTAGTTTAACATATTTAAGTTAATTAACCTTTTTTAACGTATTGAAATTGATATAAAGCCAGGGGTGGCATAACGACAGTACATTTGGAAGAATTCCGTGATCTTATATTTAGGTATAAAGTCGATTTTCTTGTATATATGCATTAAGCAATCGATTTCGAAATGCTTCAAATAACTGGTTTAACATATTTAAGTTAACAAAGCTTCTTTAACGCACTGAAGTTAACATAAAGTCATGGCGGCATAACGGCAGTGCATTTAGAAGAATTCCGTGATCTTATATTTAGGTATAAAGTCGATTTTCTTGTATATATGCATTAAGCAATCGATTTCGAAATGCTTCAAATAACTGGTTTAACATATTTAAGTTAATAAAGCTTCTTTAACGCACTGAAGTTAACATAAAGTCATGGCGGCATAACGGCAGTGCATTTAGAAGAATTCCGTAATCTTATATTTAGGTATAAAGTCGATTTTCTTGTATATACTCATTTAGCAATCGATATCGAAATGCTTAAAATTCATCAGTTAAACATATTTAAGTTAATAAACCTTCTTTAACGAACTGAAGTTGGCATAAATCCATGGCGGCTTAACTGCAGTGCATTTAAAATAATTCCGTAATCTTATATTTAGGTATAAAGTCGATTTTCTTGTACATACACATTTAGCAATCGATATCGAAACGCCTCAAATCATTAGTTTAACATATTTAAGTAAATTAACCTTCTTTAACATATTGAAGTTGATATAAAGCCATGACGGCATAACGACAGTACATTTGGAAAAATTTCCCGTAATCGTATATTTAGGTATAAAGTCGATTTTCTTGTATATATGCATTAAGCAATCGATTTCGAAATGCATCAAATCATTAGTTTAACATATATAAGTTGATTAACCCTCTATATCTTACTAAAGTCTACAAAAGCCTTAACAGCATACTGCAGTGCATTTGGAAGAATTCCGTAATCTTATACTTAGGTAGAAAGTCGATTTTCTTGTAAATATGCATTAAGCAATCGATTTCGAAATGCTTCAAATAACTAGTGTAACATATCTAAGTTAATAAACCTTCTTAAACGAACTGAAGTTAACATAAAGCCATAACGGCATAACGTCAGTGCATTTGGAAGAATTCCGTAATCTTATATTTAGGTATAAAGTCGAGTTTTGTGTATACACACATTTAGCAATCGATGTCGAAACGCTTCAAATCATTAGTTTAATATATTTTAGTTAATAAACCTTCTTTAACGCACTGAAGTTAACACAAAGCCATGGCGGCATAACGGCAGTTCATGTAGATGAATTCCGTAATCTTATATTTAGGTATAAAGTCGATTTTCTTGTATATACACATTTAGCAATCGATATCGAAATGCCTCAAATCATTAGTTTAACATATTTAAGTTAATTAACCTTTTTTTAACGTATTGAAATTGATATAAAGCCATGGTGGCATAACGACAGTACATTTGGAAGAATTCCGTAATCTTATATTTAGGTATAAAGTCGATTTTCTTGTATATATGCATTAAGCAATCGATATCGAAATGCTTCAAATAACTGGTTTAACATATTTAAGGTAATAAACCTTTTTTAACTAACTGAAGTTAACATAAAGCCATAACGGTAAAACGGCAGTGCATTTGGAAGAATTCCGTAATCTTATATTTAGGTATAAAGTCGATTTTCTTGTTTATACACATTTAGCGATCGATATCGAAATGCCTCAAATCATTAGTTTAACATATTTAGGTTAATAACCCCTTTATCTTTCTGAAGTCTACAAACGGCATAACGGCAGTGCATGTAGAAGAATTCCGTTCTCATATATTTAGGTAAAAAGTCGATTTTCTTGTACACACACATTTAGCAATCGATATCGAAATGCCTCAAATCATTAGTTTAACATATTTAAGTTAATTAACCTTCTTTAACATATTGAAGTTGATATAAAGCCATTGCGGCATAACGACAGTACATTTGGAAGAATTCCGTAATCTTATATTTAGGTATAAAGTCGCTTTTCTTGTATATATGCATTAAGCAATCGATTTCGAAATGCATCAAATCATTAGTTTAACATATTTAAGCTAATTAACCCTCTTTATCTTACTAAAGTCTACAAAAGCCTTAACGGCATAACGGCAGTGCATGTAGAAGAATTCCGTTATCATATATTTAGGTATAAAGTCGATTTTCTTGTACATACACATTTAGCAATCGATATCGAAATGCTTCAAATCGTTATTTTAACATATTTAAGTTAATTAACCCTCTTTATCTTACTGAAGTCTACAAACGCCTTAACGGCAAAGCATATAGAAAAATTACGTAATCCTATATTTAGTTATAAAGTCGATTTTCTTGTATATACTCATTTAGCAATCGATATCGAAATGCTTCAAATCATTAGTTTAACATATTTAAGATAATTAACCTTTTTTAACGTGTTGAAGTTGATATAAAGCCATGGGGGCATAACGACAGTACATTTGGAAGAATTCCGTGATCTTATATTTAGGTATAAAGTCGATTTTCTTGTATATATGCATTAAGCAATCGATTTCGAAATGCTTCAAATAACTGGTTTAACATATTTTAGTTAACAAAGCTTCTTTAACGCACTGAAGTTAACAAAAAGTCATGGCGGCATAACGGCAGTGCATTTAGAAGAATTCCGTGATCTTATATTTAGGTATAAAGTCGATTTTCTTGTATATATGCATTAAGCAATCGATTTCGAAATGCTTCAAATAACTGGTTTAACATATTTAAGTTAATAAAGCTTCTTCAACGCACTGAAGTTAACATAAAGTCATGGCGGCATAACGACAGTACATTTGGAAGAATTCCGTGATCTTATATTTAGGTATAAAGTCGATTTTCTTGTATATATGCATTAAGCAATCGATATCGAAATGCTTCAAATAACTGGTTTAACATTTTTAAGGGGTAATAAACCTTCTTTAACTAACAGAAGTTAACATAAAGCCATAACGGTATAACGGCAGTGCATTTGGAAGAATTCCGTAATCTTATATTTAGGTATAAAGTCGATTTTCTTGTATATACACATTTAGCAATAGATATCGAAATGCCTCAAATCATTAGTTTAACATATTTAAGTTAATTAACCCCCTTTATCTTTCTGAAGTCTACAAACGGCATAACGGCAAAGCATTGAGAAGAATTACGTAATCTTATATTTAGGTATAAAGTCGATTTTCTTGTATATACGCATTTAGCAATCGGTATCGAAATGCTTCAAATCTTTAGTTTAACATATTTAAGTTAATTAACCCTCTTTATCTTACTGAAGTCTACAAACGGCATAACGGCAAAGCATTTAAAAGAATTACGTAATCTTATATTTAGGTATAAAGTCGATTTTGTTGTATATACACATTTAGCAATCGATATCGAAATGCTTCAAATCATTAGTTTAACATATTTAAGCTAATTAACCCTCTTTATCTTACTAAAGTCTACAAAAGCCTTAACGGCGTAACGGCAGTGCATTGGGAAGAATTCCGTAATCTTATATTTAGGTATAAAGTCGATTTTCTTGTATATACACATTTAGCAATCGATATCGAAATGCCTCAAATCATTAGTTTAACATATTTAAGTTAATTAACCCTCTTTATCTTACTGAAGTCTACAAACGCCTTAGCGGCATAACGGCAAAGCATTTAGAAGAATTACGTTATCTTATATTTAGGTATAAAGTCGATTTTCTTGTATATACTGATTTAGCAATCGATATCGAAATGCTTCAAATCATTAGTTTGACATATTTAAGTTAACAAACCTACTTTAACGCACTGAAGTTAACACAAAGCCATGGCGGCATAACGGCAGTGCTTGTAGAAGAAATCCGTAATCTTATATTAAGGTATAAATTAGATTTTTTTGTATATACACATTTAGCAATCGATATCTAAATGCTTCAACATATTTAAGTTAATTAACCTTTTTTAACGTATTGAAGTTGTTATAAAGCCATGGTGGCATAACGACAGTACATTTGGAAGAATTTCGTAATCTTATATTTAGGTATAAAGTCGATTTTCTTGTATATATGCATTAAGCAAACGATATCGAAATGCTTCAAATAACTGGTTTAACATATTTAAGTTAATAAAGTTTGTTTAACGCACTGAAGTTAACATAAAGCCATGGCGGCATAACGGCAGTGCATTTAGAAGAATTCGGTTATCATATATTTAGGTATAAAGTCGATTTTCTTGTAAATATGCATTAAGCAATCGATTTCGAAATGCTTCAAATAACTAGTGTAACATACCTAAGTTAATAAACCTTCTTAAACGAACTGAAGTTAACATAAAGCCATAACGGCATAACGTCAGTGCATTTGGAAGAATTCCGTAATCTTATATTTAGGTATAAAGTCGATTTTTGTGTATACACACATTTAGCAATCGATGTCGAAACGCTTCAAATCATTAGTTTAATATATTTAAGTTAATAAACCTTCTTTAACGCACTGAAGTTAACACAAAGCCATGGCGGCATAACGGCAGTTCATGTAGAAGAATTCCGTAATCTTATATTTAGGTATAAAGTCGATTTTCTTGTATATACACAATTAGCAATCGATATCGAAATGCCTTAAATCATTAGTTTAACATATATAAGTTAATTAACCTTCTTTAACATATTGAAGTTGATATAAAGCCATTGCGGCATAATGACAGTACATTTGGAAGAATTCCGTTATCATATATTTAGTTATAAAGTCGATTTTCTTGTACATACACATTTAGCAATCGATATCGAAATGGTTCAAATCATTAGTTTAACATATTTAAGTTAATTAACCCTCTTTATCTTACTGAAGTCTACAAAAGCCTTAACGGCGTAACGGCAGTGCATTTGAAAGGAATCCGTTATCTTATATTTAGGTATAAAGTCGATTTTCTTGTATATACACATTTAGCAATCAATATCGAAATGCCTCAAATCATTAGTTTAACATATTTAAGTTAATAAACCTTCTTTAACATATTGAAGTTCATATAAAGCCATGGCGGCATAACGACAGTACATTTGGAAGAATTCCGTGATCTTATATTTAGGTATAAAGTCGATTTTCTTGTATATATGCATTAAGCAATCGATTTCGAAATGCTTCAAATAACTGGTTTAACACATTTAAGTAAATAAAGCTTCTTTTACGCACTGAAGTTAACATAAAGTCATGGCGGCATAACGGCAGTACATTTAGAAGAATTCCGTGATCTTATATTTAGGTATAAAGTCGATTTTCTTGTATATATGCATTAAGCAATCGATTTCGAAATGCTTTAAATAACTGGTTTAACATATTTAAGTTAATTAACCTTCTTTAACGCACTGAAGTTAACATAAAGTCATGGCGGCATAACGGCAGTGCATTTAGAAGAATTCCGTAAGCTCATATTTAGGTATAAAGTCGATTTTGTTGTATATACGCATTTAGCAATCGATATCAAAATGCTTCAAATCATTAGTTTAACAAGTTAAGTTAATTAACACTCTTTATCTTACTGAAGTCTACAAACGCCTTAACGGCATAACGGCAAAGCATAAAGAAAAATTACGTAATCCTATATTTAGTAATAAAGTCGATTTTCTTGTATATACTCATTTAGCAATCGATATCGAAATGCTTAAAATCATTAGTTTAACATATTTAAGTTAATTAACCTTTTTTAACGTGTTGAAGTTGATATAAAGCCATGGCGGTATAACGACAGTACATTTGGAAGAATTCCGTGATCTTATATTTAGGTATAAAGTCGATTTTCTTGTATATATGCATTAAGCAATCGATTTCGAAATGCTTCAAATAACTGGTTTTAACCATGACGGCATAACGGCACTGCATGTAGAAGAATTCCGTTATCTTATATTTAGGAAAAAAGTCGATTTTCTTGTATATACACATTTAGCAATAGATATCGAAATGCCTCAAATCATTAGTTTAACATATTTAAGTTAATTAACCCCCTTTATCTTTCTGAAGTCTACAAACGCCTTAACGGCATAACGTCAGTGCATTTGGAAGAATTCCGTAATCTTATATTTAGGTATAAAGTCGATTTTTGTGTATACACACATTTAGCAATCGATGTCGAAACGCTTCAAATCATTAGTTTAATATATTTAAGTTAATAAACCTTCTTTAACGCACTGAAGTTAACACAAAGCCATGGCGGCATAACGACAGTACATTTGGAAGAATTCCGTAATCTTATATTTAGGTATAAAGTCGATTTTCTTGTATATATGCATTAAGCAATCGATTTCGAAATGCATCAAATCATTAGTTTAACATATTTAAGTTAATTAACCCTCTATATCTTACTAAAGTCTACAAAAGCCTTAACAGCATAACGGCAGTGCATTTGGAAGAATTCCGTAATCTTATATTTAGGTATAAAGTCGATTTTCTTGAATATACTCATTTAGCAATCGATATCGAAATGCTTCAAATCATCATTTAAACATATTTAAGTTAATAAACCTTCTTTAACGAACTTATATTTAGGTATAAAGTCGATTCTGTTGTATATACACATTTAGCAATCGATATCGAAATGCCTCAAATCATTAGTTTAACATATTTAAGTTAATTAACCTTCTTTAACATATTGAAGTTGATATAAAGCCATGGCGGCATAACGACAGTACATTTGGAAGAATTCCGTAATCTTATATTTAGGTATAAAGTCGTTTTTCTTGTATATATGCATTAAGCAATCGATTTCGAAATGCATCAAATCATTAGTTTAACATATATAAGTTAATTAACCCTCTATATCTTACTAAAGTCTACAAAAGCCTTAACAGCATAACGGCAGTGCATTTGGAAGAATTCCGTAAACTTATATTTAGGTATAAAGTCGATTTTGTTGTATACACACATTTAGCAATCGATATCGAAATGCTTCAAATCAATAGTTTAACATATTTAAGCTAATTGACCCTCTTTATTTTACTGAAGTCTACAAACGGCATAACGGCAAAGCATTTAGAAGAATTCCGTAATCTTATATTTAGGTATAAAGTCGATTTTCTTGTATATACGCATTTAGCAATCGGTATCGAAATGCTTCAAATGATTAATTTAACATATTTAAGTTAATTAACCCTCTTTATCTTACTGAAGTCTACAAACGGCATAACGGCAAAGCATTTAAAAGAATTACGTAATCTTATATTTAGGTATAAAGTCGATTTTGTTGTATATACACATTTAGCAATCGATATCGAAATGCTTCAAATCATTAGTTTAAAATATTTAAGCTAATTAACCCTCTTTATCTTACTAAAGTCTACAAAAGCCTTAACGGCGTAGCGGCAGTGCATTCGGAAGAATTTCGTAATCTCATATTTAGGTATAAAGTCGATTTTCTTGTATATACACATTTAGCAATCGATATCGAAATGCCTAAAATCATTAGTTTAACATATTTAAGTTAATTAACCCTCTTTATCTTACTGAAGTCTACAAACGCCTTAGCGGCATAACGGCATTGCATTTAGAAGAATTACGTTATCTTCTATTTAGGTATTAAGTCGATTTTCTTGTATATACTGATTTAGCAATCGATATCGAAATGCTTCAAATCACTAGTTTGACATATTTAAGTTAACAAACCTACTTTAACGCACTGCAGTTAACACAAAGCCATGGCGGCATAACGGCAGTGCTTGTAGAAGAAATCCGTAATCTTATATTAAGGTATAAATTCGATTTTTTTGTATATACACATTTAGCAATCGATATCTAAATGCTTCAACATATTTAAGTTAATTAACCTTTTTTAACGTATTGAAGTTGTTATAAAGCCATGGTGGCATAACGACAGTACATTTGGAAGAATTCCGTAATCTTATATTTAGGTATAAAGTCGATTTTCTTGTATATATGCATTAAGCAAACGATATCGAAATGCTTCAAATAACTGGTTTAACATATTAAGTTAATAAAGCTTGTTTAACGCAGTGATGTTAACATAAAGCCATGACGGCATAACGGCAGTGCATTTAGAAGAATTCCGTAAGCTTATATTTAGGTAGAAAGTCGATTTTCTTGTAAATATGCATTAAGCAATCGATTTCGAAATGCTTCAAATAACTAGTGTAACATATCTAAGTTAATAAACCTTCTTAAACGAACTGAGGTTAACATAAAGCCATAACGGCATAACGTCAGTGCATTTGGAAGAATTCCGTAATCTTATATTTAGGTATAAAGTCGATTTTTGTGTATACACACATTTAGCAATCGATGTCGAAACGCTTCAAATCATTAGTTTAATATATTTAAGTTAGTAAACCTTCTTTAACGCACTGAAGCTAACACAAAGCCATGGCGGCATAACGGCAGTTCATGTAGAAGAATTCCGTAATCTTATATTTAGGTATAAAGTCGATTTTCTTGTATATACACATTTAGCAATCGATATCGAAATGCCTCAAATCATTAGTTTAACATATTTAAGTTAATTAACCTTTTTTAAACGTATTGAAATTGATATAAAGCCATGGTGGCATAACGACAGTACATTTGGAAGAATTCCGTAATCTTATATTTAGGTATAAAGTCGATTTTCTTGTATATATGCATCAAGCAATCGATATCGAAATGCTTCAAATAACTGGTTTAACATATTTAAGGTAATAAACCTTTTTTAACTAACTGAAGTTAACATAAAGCCATAACGGTATAATGCCAGTGCATTTGGAAGAATTCCGTTATCATATATTTAGGTATAAAGTCGATTTTCTTGTATGTACATACACATTTAGCAATCGATATCGAAATGCCTCAAATCATTAGTTTAACATATTTAAGTTAATTAACCTTCTTTAACATATTGAAATTGATATAAAGCCATGGCGGCATAACGACAGTACATTTGGAAGAATTCCGTAATCTTATATTTAGGTATAAAGTCGATTTTCTTGTATATACTCATTTAGCAATCGATATCGAAATGCTTCAAATCATCAGTTAAACATATTTAAGTTAATAAACCTTCTTTAACGAACTGAAGTTGGCATAAATCCATGGCGGCATAACGGCAGTGCATTTAAAATAATTCCGTAATCTTATATTTAGGTATAATGTTGATTTTCTTGTACATACACCTTTAGCAATCGATATCGAAATGCCTCAAATCATTAGTTTAACATATTTAAGTTAATTAACCTTCTTTAACATATTGAAGTTGATATAAAGCCATTGCGGCATAACGACAGTACATTTGGAAGAATTCCGTAATCTTATATTTACGTATAAAGTCGCTTTTCTTGTATATATGCATTAAGCAATCGATTTCGAAATGCCTCAATCATTAGTTTAACATATTTAAGTTAATTAACCCCCTTTATCTTACTGAAGTCTACAAACGCCTTAACGGCATAACGGCAGTGCATGTAGAAGAATTCCGTTATCATATATTTAGGTATAAAGTCGATTTTCTTGTATGTACATACACATTTAGCAATCGATATCGAAATGCCTCAAATCATTAGTTTAACATATTTAAGTTAATTAACCTTCTTTAACATATTGAAATTGATATAAAGCCATGGCGGCATAACGACAGTACATTTGGAAGAATTCCGTAATCTTATATTTAGGTATAAAGTCGATTTTCTTGTATATATTCATTTAGCAATCGATATCGAAAATGCTTCAAATCATCAGTTAAACATATTTAAGTTAATAAACCTTCTTTAACGAACTGAAGTTGGCATAAATCCATGGCGGCATAACGGCAGTGCATTTAAAATAATTCCGTAATCTTATATTTAGGTATAATGTCGATTTTCTTGTACATACACATTTAGCAATCGATATCGAAATGCCTCAAATCATTAGTTTAACATATTTAAGTTAATTAACCTTCTTTAACATATTGAAGTTGATATAAAGCCATTGCGGCATAACGACAGTACATTTGGAAGAATTCCGTAATCTTATATTTACGTATAAAGTCGCTTTTCTTGTATATATGCATTAAGCAATCGATTTCGAAATGCCTCAAATCATTAGTTTAACATATTTAAGTTAATTAACCCCCTTTATCTTACTGAAGTCTACAAACGCCTTAACGGCATAACGGCAGTGCATGTAGAAGAATTCCGTTATCATACATTTAGGTATAAAGTCGATTTTCTTGTACATACACATTTAGCAATCGATATCGAAATGCTTCAAATCATTAGTTTAACATATTTAAGTTAATTAACCCTCTTTATCTTACTGAAGTCTACAAAAGCCTTAACGGCGTAACGGCAGTGCATTTGAAAGGAATCCGTTATCTTATATTTAGGTATAAAGTCGATTTTCTTGTATATACACATTTAGCAATCAATATCGCAATGCCTCAAATCATTAGTTTAACATATTTAAGTTAATAAACCTTCCTTAACATATTGAAGTTGATATAAAGCCATGGCGGCATAACGACAGTACATTTGGAAGAATTCCGTATTATTATATTTAGGTATAAAGTCGATTTTCTTGTATATACGCATTTAGCAATCGATATCAAAATGCTTCAAATCATTAGTTTAACAAGTTAAGTTAATTAACCCTCTTTATCTTACTGAAGTCCACAAACGCCTAAACCGCATAACGGCAAAGCATTTAGAAGAATTACGTAATCTTATATTTAGGTATAAAGTCGATTTTCTTGTATATACTCATTTAGCAATCGATATCGAAATGCTTCAAATCGTTATTTTAACATATTTAAGTTAATTAACCCTCTTTATCTTACTGAAGTCCACAAACGCCTTAACGGCATAACAACAAAGCATTTAGAAGAATTACGTAATCTTATATTTAGGTATAAAGTCGATTTTCTTGTATATATGCATTAAGCAATCGATTTCGAAATGCTTCTAATAACTGGTGTAACATATCTAAGTTAATAAACCTTCTTTAACGAACTGAAGTTAACATAAAGCCATAACGGCATAACGGCAGTGCATTTAGAAGAATTCCGTAAGCTCATATTTAGGTATAAAGTCGATTTTCTTGTATATACTCATTTAGCAATCGATATCGAAATGCTTCAAATCATTAGTTTAACATATTTAAGTTAATTAACCCTCTTTACTTACTGAAGTCTACAAAAGCCTTAACGGCGTAACGGCAGTGCATTTGAAAGGACTCCGCTATCTTATATTTACGTATAAAGTCGATTTTCTTGTATATACTCATTTAGCAATCGATATCGAAATGCTTCAAATCATTAGTTTAACATATTTAAGTTAATTAACCTTTTTTAACGTGTTGAAGTTGATATAAAGCCATGGCGGCATAACGACAGTACATTTGGAAGAATTCCGTGATCTTATATTTAGGTATAAAGTCGATTTTCTTGTATATATGCATTAAGCAATCGATTTTGAAATGCTTCAAATAACTGGTTTAACATATTTAAGTTAATAAAGCTTCTTTAACGCACTGAAGTTAATATAAAGTCATGGCGGCATAACGGCAGTGCATTTAGAAGAATTCCGTAAGCTTATATTTAAGTATAAAGTCGATTTTCTTGTATATATGCATATAGCAATCGATTTCGAAATGCTTCAAATAACTAGTGTAACATATCTAAGTTAATAAACCTTCTTAAACGAACTGAAGTTAACATAAAGCCATAACGGCATAACGACAGTGCATTTAGAAGAATTCCGTATTCTTATATTTAGGTAGAAAGTCGATTTTCTTGTATATATGCATTAAGCAATCGATTTCGAAATGCTTCAAATAACTAGTGTAACATATCTAAGTTAATAAACCTTTTTAAACGAACTGAAGTTAACATAAAGCCATAACGGCATAACGACAGTGCATTTGGAAGAATTCCGTAATCTTATATTTAGGTATAAAGTCGATTTTGCTGTATATATGCCTTTAGCAATCGCTTTCGAAAATCTTCAAATTATTAGTTTAACATATTTAAGTTAATAAAGCTTCTTTAACGCACTGAAGTTAACTCAAAGCCATGGCGGCATAACGGCAGTTCATGTAGAAGAATTCCGTAATCTTATATTTTGGTATAAAGTCGATTTTCTTGTATAAGTTAACACAGTGGTTCACACCGTCAGCTAATTCCCACCGTTGGGCAATAGCTGGAAACTTTAACCCACCCAATTGCTGACACTGCATCAGCAATATCAGTTAGTGACTCCACACGCGCGTCCGCTCAATTGCTGACGCCGCAACTGTTGGCAACGTGACCAGGCATAGGTTTAATTTAGAGTTAATAAATAATTTGTAATTAGTTTTTAAAACAGCATTTAATAAATAAATACCGCGGACGCGAGTCCGCTACTTTTTAAAAATTAAAATAATAAAATAAAAATTTAACTGGCGCCCGAGCAGGGACCAGCTTAGATTCGCGCCGTAAAGTGTCAAAGTGTTGTTTCACCGTGTCCTTAAAAATTTAAAATTGAACATTGTGATACCGCGTCGTCACTTAAATATAGACAATCGCCTGTACAACAGCCGCGTCAAAAAAAAAAGTGTCGTAGTGTTTGGCCAGACGCCTGCAAAGCAGCTGCAGTGCCAGTATTTACATATGTTTCAGTGCCACAAGTGAACACACAAAGACAGTACGTCCGTATAACAGCCCGTAAAGAAAAAACGGCCAAGTGAAAACGGAAGCGAACTAACTGGTCCCGAACCAAAACACAGCGTTGGAATCCTGTAGGAAGGGAACGCACCCTCGATACGTGCGCACCGTGGGAACCCCAGTAAGCAGAAGGCCAGAAAGGAACGCCTCCCGTCGCCACGAGGATACTTGTAAGAATAAATAATTAATATTTTAAGAAAATTAAAATTATATTAGATAACCATATAATAAGTGTAACTTTTAAGGATAATTAAAAACTAACAAAATTTACTAACCCATTTAAATCAGGCTCGTACAGCCAATAACCTTAAACAATCCAGGCTGCGATTCACCACCTTCGGGGGGACCCTCCAGTCTTATAACATAAAAATTCCTTTGCGATTCACCACCTTCGGGGGGACCCTCCAGAGGAATATAAAAAACATAACATAGGCTTGTACAGCCAATAAAAGGACAAATAAACACGAAACCGCGATTCACCACCTAACGGGGGACCCTCCGGTTCAATATAACATTACTTCCTACTCTGCGATTCACCACAAAAGGGACCCTCCAGAGAAAAAGGATAATTAACAAACAAAAACACTATTAACAATAAAATTACTTAGCTATAAAATTCAAATATCCCAAAACTTAAAAGAATTTCTAAAATGATTAGGCCCAGTATACTAAATAAGCCTGCAATCCCTCCTCCTGCTCCTAATCAAGGATCAGTGAACGCAAACCCAAACCCAACTCTCGACAATAATTCTCAACCGAATGCTGAATTGACAACACTAATTACCACAATTGTAGGCCAGGTACTCAGGAATGAGGGCCGACAACATTTACAACATGTTCTCAACCCTAATTTTGACTTACTTAATGCGACAGACGAAACCATCAACCCAGAATATAGAGGACAGTTATCAGGCCTAGATAAAATACCAGACATAGTTAGAAGTTTAAGGGAATTTAACGGCAACCAAGGAGAATTTAGTTCTTGGAAAAAAAGTGTAGATCGGGTTTTGAAAATCTACGAATCCGAAAAGGGAACGCCTAGATATTTCGGAATACTTTCTGTTATCCGCAATAAAATAACTGGCAATGCTGATGTCGCCCTTGAGTCCTATAACACCCCACTGGAATGGAAAGCAATATCTAGATGCTTGACGTTACATTACGCAGATAAAAGAGATATTACGACCCTTGAATGTCAGCTTACATCAATTGTGCAAGGCAACAGTACTATCCAGCAGTTCTACCAAAATGTTTATACACACCTTTCGCTTATTCTAAACAAACTTTCGAGTTTGGAGATGAGCCAGGAGTCACTAAGTCTGTTAGTTCAAACTTACAGGCATAAAGCCTTGGACACGTTTATCAGGGGATTAAAAGGTGACCTTCCTAGACTTTTAGGAATGAAAGAACCTGAAGATTTGCCTCAAGCACTTCATTTGTGCCTAAAACTAGAAAACCAAGGCTACAGGACTCAATACGCATATAACAACCAAGGTGCTTAGCAGACCACCGTTTCAGGTCACCAATAAGCAACCACCTCCAGAGCCCATGGATGTTGATCACACCATACACTCAAGAGCAGTTAACTACATAATAGACCACATTTCAATAAACCACCCATAAAAAGACCATCTAACTTTTCAACACAAATACCTCTCAAACATCAATGAAATTTTCATATAGAAACAGGTAATCAACATGAACAGTACCCACAAGAACCATACTACGCAGAAGAACAGGAGTACTCACAAGACCAGTACTGCCAACAAACCGGGACTCACACCTTACAAGAATACGAAACAGCTTTGAATATGGAAGAAAACGGACAATCATTCCAATACGACAACCCAAAACCAGGAAATGATACTCATGAACATATCGATATCCATTTTTTAGAATGAATAGTTCTTCGTTGCCATATGTTGAATGTAAAACGAAGAACGGAAAAATTTTAAAAATGTTAATCGATACTGGATCAAGCAAAAACTATATTCAACCCTGTCACGTTTTAAGGCAAATACCTAACGAACAACCATTTTTTGCAAACTCTATAGCAGGACAAATACAAGTAACTCACCATACAGTTATAAATTTATTTGGAAAAAATGACACAAATTTAACATTTTTTATACTTCCTACTCTGAAGTCCTTTGACGGTATAATTGGTAATGATAGCCTCAAAGAACTTTACACAACCATAAATATTCACGATGACACCCTTACATTTGGCAATGGCATAAAAGTCAGAATAAAACAACAAATTTCCCCATCGGTCAACAAAATTGACATTAGGACTGGACATATGACAACAACACAGAAGGAAAACATTAATAAACTTACTAACAAATACCCTCATTTATTCGTTGAACCAGATGAAAGTCTTACCTATACTACTACCGTACTAGGAGAAATCAGAACTTCTTCAGATACTCCAGTATATACAAAATACTATCCCTACCCACTAGCGATGAGAGATTTTGTAACTAAAGAAATAGAAGATCTACTTAAAAACGGAATTATCAGACCATCTCGTTCTCCTTATAACTCACCCGTTTGGGTTGTACCTAAAAAACTAGATGCCTCAGGACAAAAGAAATATAGGCTTGTAATTGACTACAGAAAATTAAATACATTGACAATAGCAGATAGATACCCCATCCCGGAAATAAATGAAGTAATTTCACAACTTGGAAACAACAAATATTTTTCTGTTCTTGATCTAAAGAGTGGCTTCCACCAGATTCCCTTGTAAGGAATCGGACATTGAGAAGACAGCTTTTTCGATTAATAATGGCAAATATGAGTTCACTCGACTTCCGTTTGGACTTAAGAACGCACCCGCTATTTTCCAACGAGCGCTAGACGACATACTGAAGGAGCACATAGGCAAAATATGTTATGTCTACATAGATGACATAATAGTATTTGGCAAAGATGAGAAAGATCACCTTCATAATGTCGAAACAATATTCCATACGCTACAAAATGCAAACATGAAGGTCCAATTAGACAAGTGCGAGTTTTTCCGCAAGGAAGTCGAATTTCTAGGCTTCATCATTTCACCCACAGGAATAAAAACCAATCCCGCCAAAGTAAAGGCAATCCAAGAATTTCCGTGCCCAAAAACACTGAAAGACTTGAGGTCTTTCCTTGGCCTATCAGGCTATTACCGACGCTTCATCAGAGATTACGCCAAGTTAGCGAAACCTCTGACCTCGCTTTTAAGAGGGGAAGATGGACGCGTGTCCAAAACCGCCTCCAGTAAAAAGCCAATAGTGTTTGATAAATACGCCTTAGAATCCTTCAGCAAAATTAAATCTTCCCTAATATCAAAAGAAGTTATCCTATCATATCCAGATTTCACACAAGAATTTCATCTTACTACCGACGCATCCAACTATGCCATAGGAGCCGTCCTCGAGCAAGCAGGTAAACCTATTACCTTTATATCCCGCTCATTAAACAAAACCGAAGAGAGCAATGCCGCAAACGAAAAAGAAATGCTGGCTATTATTTGGGCTCTTACATCACTCCGAAACTATTTATACGGATCAGCGAAAGTTGTAATCTTCACAGATCATCAACCACTCACCTTTGCGTTGAGCAACAAAAACCACAACGGTAAAATGAAGAGATGGAAGTGTATCCTTGAGGAATACAACTACGAAATGAAGTATAAGCCAGGAAGAACAAACGTCGTAGCAGATGCCTTATCGAGACCTCCACAGACTGACATTAATGTTCTTACAACCACTGACCACAGTAACGACAGCTCTTCTCATCTCCTTATTCCAGCTACAGAAGCCCCTAATTAATGCTTTTAAAAATCAACTTTTCCTACTATTTGGCAACGAGAACAGTTACACCTTTCAAATACCATTCCCTACTTTTCATAGACACATAATTACAAAACAAAACTATTCTACACAAGACATCATTGACATATTCAAACGGTACTTAGACCCAGCACTTATCAACGGACTTCACACGACAAAAACTCTAATGGGCAAGATACAGGAAATATACCCACTTCACTTCAGTAACACCTAAAATCCGTTATACGCAAACGTTTCTCAAAGATATCGCATCCGCAACCAAACAAGAGCAAATTATCATTCAGGAACATGAAAGAGCACATAGAAACAGTAGAGAGAATAAATCTCAAATTTTACGAAAATACTATTTTCCAAGTATGCATTCCAAAATTGAAAAAATCACCAAACAGTGTTCTACCTGTCATGAACAGAAATATGACAGACATCCACCGAAACCCCAAATCCAAGAAACTCCTATTCCACAGGTCCCAGGAGAAATCGTCCACGTTGACATCTATTCCACACAGAAGAATCTCATCCTCACAGCTTTAGATAAATTTTCAAAGTATGCACAGGTTAAAATTATTTCATCAAGAGCAATAGAACATATAAAGGACCCAATAAGAGAATTAATGATTGCTTTCGGAATACCAAAACTCGTTGTAATAGACAATGAGAAATCACTAAATTCTGCTTCTATATCTACCCTTCTCAAAGACCAAATGTCTATAAATGTCTACACCACACCTCCTTACAGCAGCACCAGTAATGGACAAGTAGAAAGGTTTCACAGCACTCTTTCCGAAATAATGAGATGTATCAAAGCTAACTCCACAGGTATGCCATTTGAAGAATTATTATTTAAATCAGTTCAAGAATACAATTCATCCATTCACTCAACGACAAAAAACAAACCCGTAGACATATTTTTCTCGAACAGGATACGCTCTGACCCACAACAAATAGAAAAAGAACGACAAAAAAATATTACTCTTCTGAAGGAAAAACAAGAAAGAGATCTTTCATACCATAATAAAAATAGATCAGAACACAAGGACTATAGCCCAGGAGAAATTATTTATGTTAAAATAAATAACAGATTAGGATCAAAATTAACTTCAAAATACAAAAAAGAAACAGTTTCCGAAAATATGAGAACCACAGTTAAAACAGCATCAGGAAGAATAGTTCATAAAGGACTAATAAAAAATAACTAATATCCACTTTCAGGAAAAAGGGACACCATTAGATGTATACTCCTCTTGACTACTATTACGACCAGTCTCGCTAGCATAGAGATTTTGGACTATACAAACTCTTACCTAGTGACGATAAATAACGGACTAGCTAAAATTCAGGACGGAACATTTAGACTAATCCATATAATTGACATCAACAAGTACGAACAACTTTTGACAGACATACAGGACCATATAACGGACAAAATCCCCAAAGACACTTTCCTTCGCCCAATCCTTAAACATGAAATAAATCAAACCCTTGAAATCCTCGATACACTTAAACCCACTAAAACATCCCGAATTAGAAAGTCAATAAACATATTAGGCACCGCATGGAAATATCTGGCAGGATCACCAGACCATGACGACCTCGAAATCATTAATAAGAATCTTTTGAACCTAAACCAAAATAATAACAAACAAGTAATAATAAATGAACTATTTACTAACAGAATTAACAATATATCAAATGTAATGAATTTAATTTCAAATTCAATAAGAAAAGACGATAGTATAATAAACGAAATTGTAATTGATTTACAAAGTAAGATTAGGTTAATAAAAGAAGAATTAGTTAATATAAAGTATGCCATTCAATGGGCGAAAGCAAATGTTTTAAATACATTATTACTAAATAAAGAAGAAATAAAAACTGCATTAGAAAAATTAAAGAAGAACAAATGCCATTTAACAACACAGAAGAAGCGTTAGAATTTTCAAAAATAAACGTACTAAGTAAAGAAATGTTAATAATTTATATGATAAAAATACCGCTTACAAATAGCGAAATATTTAGAAGAAATAATTATAAGGCCAGTTAAGAAGCCAAAAAACATTGCAATAAATATTAAATATAAAGAAATAATTAAAGGAAAAAATTCAATATATGGAGTTAAGAAACTATGTGACAAATATAATAATGTAACAATTTGTGAAAAAAAATGTTCAGTAGATTTAAGTGAAGATACATGCTAACCTAAAATAATAAATAGTTTAAATTCTACCTGCACCACAATCACGAGTCACGCTATTCCTACAATCGAAGAAATACAACCAGGAATACTACTATTAAACAATTTTAATGGTATAATAAATATAAACAGAACGCCTCAGATGACAAATGGGACACACGTTATAAAATTCTATAATGCTACGATAGAAGTCAAAAACCAGACATATAGAAATTTTGAAACAATACCTTTCGAAGCCATACCCACAGTCTTACAACTTACGCCAGACGAAAAGAATCACATCAAGCTTTTATCACTAGAAATGCTAAACGAATTGCACATCAACAACACCAGACGAATTGATTTCCTAAGAATCACAACGCTTTCTATTGGAACTCTTACAACAACAGTTATGGTAGTTTTTTCATGCATGTGCATTGCACTTCATAAACGTAGATCAATAAAGATTGAATATGTCGGAAAAGAAGTCACAATTGAAAACCCTCCAGAAAGTCCACCAAACGACATAATCAACAAGCCAACTTACGTAAACTTCAACGACTTGCCATTCTATTGATGATCGAGGACGATCATGCTTAAAGGGGGAAGAGTTAACACAGTGGTTCACACCGTCAGCTAATTCCCACCGTTGGGCAATAGCTGGAAACTTTAAACCACCCAATTGCTGACACTGCATCAGCAATATCAGTTAGTGACTCCACACGCGCGTCCGCTCAATTGCTGACGCCGCAACTGTTGGCAACGTGACCAGGTAAAGGCATAGGTTTAATTTAGAGTTAAGAAATAATTTGTAATTAGTTTTTAAAACAGCATTTAATAAATAAAGACCGCGGACGCGAGTCCGCTACTTTTTTAAAAATTAAAATAATAAAATAAAAATTTAACTGATATAGACATTTAGCAATCGATATCGAAATGCCTCAAATCATTAGTTTAACAATATATAAGTTAACTAACCCCCTTTATCTTACTGAAGTCTACAAACGCCTTAACGGCATAACGGCAGTGCTTGTAGAAGAATTCCGTTATCATATATTTAGGTATAAAGTGGATTTTCTTGTATATATGCATTAAGCAATCGATATCGAAATGCTTCAAATAACTGGTTAACATATTTAAGTTAATAAACCTTCTTTAACTAACTGAAGTTAACATAAAACCATAACGGTATAACGGCAGCGCATTTGGAAGAATTCCGTAATAGCAATCGATATCGGAATGCCTCAAATCATTATTTTGACTTATTTAAGTTAACAAACCTACTTTAACGCACTGAAGTTAACACAAAGCCATGGCGGCATAACGGCAGTGCATGTAGAAGATTTCCGTTATCATATATTTAGGTATAAAGTCGATTTTCTTGTATATAGCAATCGATACCGAAATGCCTCAAATCATTAGTATAATATATTTAAGTTAATTAACCCTCTCTATCTTACTGAAGTCTACAAACGCCTTAACGGCATAATGGCAAAGCATTTAGAAGAATTCCGTAATCTTATATTTAGTCATAAAGTCGCTTTTCTTGTATATATACATTAAGCAATCGATTTCGAAATGCTTCAAATAACTGGTGTAACATAACTAAGTTAATAAACCTTCTTTAACGCACTGAAGTTAACACAAAGCATGTAGAAGAAATCCGTAATCTTATATTTAGGTATAAATTCGATTTTTTTGTACATACACATTTAGTAATGGATATCTAAATGCTTCAAATCATTAGTTTAACATATTTAAGTTAATTAACCTTTTTTAACATATTGAAGCTTAAATAAAGCCATGGCGGCATAACGACATTACATTTGGAAGAATTACGTAATCTTATTTTTAGGTATAAAGTCGATTTTCTTGTATATATGCATTAAGCAATCGATATCGAAATGCTTCAAATAACTGGTTTAACATATTTAAGTTAATAAACCTTCTTTAACTAACTGAAGTTAACATAAAACCATAAGGGTATAACGGAAGTGCTTTTGGGAAAGGGAATTCCGTAATAGCAATCGATATCGAAATGCCTCAAATCATTATTTTGACTTATTTAAGTTAACAAACCTACTTTAACGCACTGAAGTTAACACAAAGCCATGGCGGCATAACGGCAGTGCATGTAGAAGAATTCCGTTATCATATCTTTAGGTATAAATTCGTTTTTCTTGTATATACACATTTAGCAATCGATATCAAAATGCCTCAAATCATTACTTTAATATATTTAAGTTAATTAACCCTCTCTATCTTACTGAAGTCTAAAAAACCCCTTTTATCGGCATAACGGCAAAGCATTTAGAAGAATTCCGTAATCTTATATTTAGGTATAAAGTCCATTTTCTTGTAAATACTCATTTAGCAATCGAAATGCTTCAAATCATTAGTTTAACATAATTAAGTTAACAAACCTACTTTAACGCACTGAAGTTAACACAAAGCCATGGCGGCATAACGGCTGTGCATGTAGAAGAATTCCGTTGTCATATATTTAGGTATAAAGTCGATTTTCTTGTATATACTCATTTAGCAATCGATATCGAAATGCTTCAAATCACTAGTGTAACATATCTAAGTTAATAAACCTTCTTAAACGAACTGAAGTTAACATAAAGCCATAACGGCATAACGGTAGTGCATTTAGAAGAATTCCGTTAACTTATATTTAGGTAGAAAGTCGATTTTCTTGTATATATGCGTTAAGCAATCGATTTCGAAATGCTTCAAATAACTAGTGTAACATATCTAAGTTAATAAACCTTCTTAAACGAACTGAAATTAACATAAAGCCATAACGGCATAACGGCAGTGCATTTGGAAGAATTCTGTAATCTTATATTTAGGTATAAAGTCGATTTTGTTGTGTATATGCATTTAGCAATCGATTTCGAAATGCTTCAATGCATAAGTTTAACATATTTAAGTTCAAAAAGCTTCTTTAACGCACTGAAGTTAGCATAAAGCCATGGCGGCATAACGGCAGTGCATTTAGAAAAATTCCGTAAGCTTATATTTAGGTATAAAGTCGATTTTCTTGTACATACACATTTAGCAATCGATATCGAAATGCCTCAAATCATTAGTTTAACATATTTAAGTTAATTAACCCTCTTTATCTTGCTGAAGTCTACAAACGCCTTAATTGCAAAACGGCAAAGCATTTAGAAGAATTACGTAATCTTATTTTTAGGTATAAAGTCGATTTTCTTGTATATATGCATTAAGCAATCGATATCGAAATGCTTGAAATAACTGGTTTAACATATTTAAGTTAATAAACCCTCTTTAACTAACTGAAGTTAACATAAAACCATAACGGTATAACGGCAGTGCATATGGAAGAATTCCGTAATCTTATATTTAGGTATAAAGTCGATTTTCTTGTACATACACATTTAGCAATCGATATCGAAATGCCTCAAATCATTAGTTTAACATATTTAAGTTAATTTACCTTCTTTAACATATTGAAGTTCATATAAAGCCATGGCGGCATAACGACAGTACATTTGGAAGAATTCCGTAATCTTATATTTAGGTATAAAGTCGATTTTCTTGTTTATATGCATTAAGCAATCGATTTCGAAATGCTTTTAATAACTGGTGTAACATATCTAAGTTAATAAACCTTCCTTAACGAACTGAAGTTAACATAAAGCCATAACGGCATAACGGCAGTGCATTTAGAAGAATTCCGTAAGCGTATATTTAGGTATAAAGTCGATTTTGTTGTATATACACATTTAGCAATCGATACCGAAATGCCTCAAATCATTAGTTTAACATACTTAAGTTAATTAACCTTCTTTAACATATTGAAGTTCATATAAAGCCATGGCGGCATAACGACAGTACATTTGGAAGAATTCCGTAATCTTATATATAGGTATAAAGACGATTTTCTTGTATATATGCATTAAGCAATCGATATCGAAATGCTTCAAATAGCTGGTTTAACATGTTTAAGTTAATAAACCTTCTTTAACTAGCTGAAGTTAACATAAAACCATAAGGGTATAACGGCAGTGCATTTGGAAGAATTCCATAACCTTATATTTAGGTATAAAGTCGATTTTCTTGTATATACACATTTTGCAATCGATATCGAAATGCCTCAAATCATTAGTTTAACATATTTAAGTTAATTAACCCCCTTTATCTTACTGAAGTCTACAAACGCCTTAACGGCATAACGGCAAAGCATTTAGAAGAATTCCGTAATCTTATATTCAGGTATAAAGTCGATTTTCTTGTATATACTCATTTAGCAATCGAAATCGAAATGCTTTAAATCATTAGTTTAACCTTTTTAAGTTAACAAACCTACTTTAACGCACTGAAGTTAACACAAAGCCATGGCGGCATAACGGCAGTGCATGTAGAAGAATTCTGTTATCATATATTTAGGTATAAAGTCGATTTTCTTGTATATACTCATTTAGCAATCGATATCGAAATGCTTCAAATAACTAGTGTAACATATCTAAGTTAATAAACCTTCTTAAACGAACTGAAGTTAACATAAAGCCATAACGGCATAACGGCAGTGCATTTGGAAGAATTCCGTAATCTTATATTTAGGTATAAAGTCGATTTTGTTGTGTATATGCATTTAGCAATCGATTTCGAAAATCTTCAAATCATAAGTTTAACATATTTAAGTTAATAAAGCTTCTTTAACGCAACGAAGTTAACATAAAGCCATGGCGGCATAACGGCAGTGCATTTAGAAGAATTCCGTAAGCTTATATTTAGGTATAAAGTCGATTTTCTTGTATATATGCATTAAGCAATCGATATCAAAATGCTTCAAATAACTGGTTTAACATATTTAAGTTAACAAACCTACTTTAACTAACTGAAGTTAACATAAAGCCATAACCGTATAACGGCAGTGCATTTGGAAGAATTCCGTAATCTTATATTTAGGTATTAAGTCGATTTTCTTGTATATATACATTTAGCAATCGATATCGAAATGCCTCAAATCATTAGTTTAACATATTTAAGTTAATTAACCCCCTTTATCTTACTGAAGTCTACAAACGCCTTAACGGCATAACGGCAGTGCATGTAGAAGAATTCCGTTATCATATATTTAGGTATAAAGTCGATTTTCTTGTACATAAACATTTAGCAATCGATATCGAAATGCCTCAAATCATTCGTTTAACATATTTAAGTTAATTAACCCTCTTTATCTTACTGAAGTCTACAAAAGCCTTAACGGCGTAACGGCAAGGCATTTGAAAGGAATCCGTTATCTTATATTTAGGTATAAAGTCGATTTTGTTGTAAATACACATTTAGCAATCGATATCTAAATGCTTCAAATCATTAGTTTAACATATTTAAGTTAATTAACCTTTTTTAACGTATTGAAGTTGATATAAAGCCATGGTGGCATAACGACAGTACATTTGGAAGAATTCCGTAATCTTTTATTTAGGTATAAAGTCGATTTTCTTGTATATATGCATTAAGCAATCGATATCGAAATGCTTCAAATAACTGGTTTAACATATTTAAGTTAACAAACCTACTTTAACTAACTGAAGTTAACATAAAGCCATAACCGTATAACGGCAGTGCATTTGGAAGAATTCCGTAATCTTATATTTAGGTATTAAGTCGATTTTCTTGTATATACACATTTAGCAATCGATATCGAAATGCCTCAAATCATTAGTTTAACATATTTAAGTTAATTAACCCCCTTTATCTTACTGAAGTCTACAAACGCCTTAACGGCATAACGGCAGTGCATGTAGAAGAATTCCGTTATCATATATTTAGGTATAAAGTCGATTTTCTTGTACATAAACATTTAGCAATCGATATCGAAATGCCTCAAATCATTCGTTTAACATATTTAATTTAATTAACCTTCTTTATCTTACTGAAGTCTACAAACGCCTTAACGGCATAACGGCAAAGCATTTAGAAGAATTCCGTAATCTTGTACTTAGGTATAAAGTCCACTTTCTTGTATATACTCATTTAGCAATCGAAATCGAAATGCTTCAAATCATTAGTTTAACATATTTAAGTTAACAAACCTACTTTAACGCACTGAAGTTAACACAAAGCCATGGCGGCATAACGGCAGTGCATGTAGAAGAATTCCGTTATCATATATTTAGGTATAAAGTCGATTTTCTTGTATAAGTTAACACACCATAGTAGCCAACAACAAAGGAACAAGAGTAACAACACGCTTCCGGACAACATGTCAATTCCACCGAAATCGCTGACGATGCGTCTGGGGCTGAGCGTGCGAAAATTATTTTTCCAACGATATTGCTGACGAAGCGCTCAACGAGTTGCGCGTGACAACAACAAACACCTATCGCTGCTACTGCGCTGGCAAGTCACGTGGCAGAGCGTGTGTTATTCAGACAGGTATTTAGGCGTAGTCGCCGCTACAATAACTTTAGGACGGTTCAGTTGTATTTACTCGCTCAACCTTTACGGCTGCCCTTGCTCCAAGAAAGGGAAATAAAGAAAATCATAAGTTAAACAACCGGTCTTGTAATTGGCGCCCAACGTGGGGCCACAACAAAATCCTTGTAAAGGATAATTTCGGGGCCCACGGTGCTCGGACGCACGCCAAGCCGAGGGACTAAACTAACAACCATCGAGGGACTAAAACTTTTTACTAATTAAACGGGGGCCAAAACATAAAAGAACAAAAAAAAAAAAGACGGAAATAGAATTCAGCTCTTTATTCCGTAGCTTTGGGTAAGATACAATTAATTAACCCAATATTGTTAAATAGTGATGAGGTTAAAAATTTACTAACTAACGAGCACTCTGCAGATATTACAATAAGCGATTTACTAACAGTCTCAAAATTAAAAATTTTGCAAAATTATAATAACATATATTTCGTAATTAAATACCCAGTGGTAGAACAAAATTGTAAGAAAATTAGGATTAAACCAGTTGTAAAAAATTTTAAGTCAATTATGATAGAGACCAGTGTAGTATCTAAATGCAACAATACATATCAACAACTAGCGAATTGTAAAAATTCTTTATCAACAATATTTTGTCAAATGTCAAACATGAAAAAGCTCTTGCGTGTTGAATTTGTTAAGAAAGCGCCTAGCGTCCTGCCAGACTATTACAGCTGATCATATCGAAGCGGTGGAAGAAATTGACGACGGTTTAATTATTATAAATGATAAATTGGTTGAAGTTCGCGAGGGAAACTTCCCGCCAGTAATTTTGAATGGGACATTCATGATAAAGTTCACAGAGAATGCTACCATCAATGGCACTACGTACACCAACTGGAGGAAGATTGTGCGCGCGCATCCCGAGGCCGCACCCGCACAATTTGTGAACCTGACAAATCATACCACACTCTTGTCACTTCCTTACCTGCACAACATTAACCAAAAAATCTGCGACACATTGCATCATTGAGGGGGCTTGTCGAAGCACAGTCGTCTCAGTGGCTTATAGCCTACACCTTAGCAATAGTATTTTTTATTGTTTGCATATCAGCCTACATAATCTACAAAGTACGGAAGCGCAGTGCTAATATTGCAATATTGAGCAGCGTTCTTAAGGGATCCGTGGACGTCCCCTCTTCTAGCGGGGGAGTAGTTAACACACCATAGTAGCCAAAAACAAAGGAACAATAGTAACAACACGCTTCCGGACAACATTTCAATTCCACCGAAATCGCTGACGATGCGTCTGGGGCTGAGCGTGCGAAAATTATTTTTCCAACGATATTGCTGACGAAGCGCTCAACGAGTTGCGCGTGACAACAACAAACACCTATCGCTGCTACTGCGCTGGCAAGTCACGTGGCAGAGCGTGTGTTATTCAGACAGGTATTTAGGCGTAGTCGCCGCTACAATAACTTTAAGACGGTTCAATTGTATTTACTCGCTCAACCTTTACGGCCGCCCTTGCTTCAAGCAAGGGAAATAAAGAAAATCATAAATTAAACAACCGGTCTTGTAATTTATATACTCATTTAGCAATCGATATCGAAATGCTTCAAATAACTAGTGTAACATATCTAAGTTAATAAACCTTCTTAAACGAACTGAAGTTAACATAAAGCCATAACGGCATAACGGCAGTGCATTTGGAAGAATTCCGTAATCTTATATTTAGGTATAAAGTCGATTTTGATGTGTACATGCATTTAGCAATCGAATTCGAAAATTTTCAAATAATTAGTTTAACATATTTAAGTTAATAAAGCTTCTTTAACGCAACGAAGTTAACATAAAGCCATGGCGGCATAATGGCAGTGCATTTAGAAGAATTCCGTAAGCTTATATTTAGGTGTAAAGTCGATTTTGTTGTAAATACACATTTAGCAATCGATATCTAAATGCTTCAAATCATTAGTTTAACATATTTAAGTTAATTAACCTTTTTTAACGTATTGAAGTTGATATAAAGCCATGGTGGCATAACGACAGTACATTTGGAAGAATTCCGTAATCTTTTATTTAGGTATAAAGTCGATTTTCTTGTATATATGCATTAAGCAATCGATATCGAAATGCTTCAAATAACTGGTTTAACATATTTAAGTTAACAAACCTTCTTTAACTAACTGAAGTTAACATACAGCCATAACCGTATAACGGCAGTGCATTTGGAAGAATTCCGTAATCTTATATTTAGGTATTAAGTCGATTTTCTTGTATACACACATTTAGCAATCGATATCGAAATGCCTCAAATCATTAGTTTAACATATTTAAGTTAATTAATCCCCTTTATCTTACTGACGTCTACAAACGCCTTAGCGGCATAACGGCAGTGCATGTAGAAGAATTCCGATATCATATATTTAGGTATAAAGTCGATTTTCTTGTACATAAACATTTAGCAATCGATATCGAAATGCCTCAAATCATTAGTTTAACATATTTAAGTTAATTAACCCTCTTTATCTTACTGAAGTCTACAAACGCCTTAACGGCATAACGGCAAAGCATTAAGAAGAATTACGTAATCTTATATTTAGGTAGAAAGTCGATTTTCTTGTATACACTCATTTAGCAATCGAAATCGAAATGCTTCAAATCATTAGTTTAACATATTTAAGATAATTAACCCTCTTTATCTTACTGATGTCTCCAAGCGCCTTAACGGCATAACAGCAAAGCATTTAGAAGAATTAAGTAAACTTATATTTCGGTATAAAGTCGCTTTTCTTGTATATACTCATTTAGCAATCGAAATCGAAATGCTTCAAATCATTAGTTTAACATATTTAAGTTAATTAACCCTCTTTATTTTATTGAAGTCTACAAACATCTTAACGGCATAACGGCAAAGCATTTAGAAGAATTAAGTTATCTTATATTTAGGTATAAAGTCGATTTTCTTCTATATACGCATTTAGCAATCGATATAGAAATGCTTCGAATCATTAGTTTAACATATTTAAGTTAATTAACCCTCTTTATCTAACTGAAGTCTACAAAAGTTTTAACGGCATAACGGCAAAGCATTTAGAAGAATTACGTAATCTTATATTTAGGTATAAAGTCGATTTTGTTGTATATGCACATTTAGCAATCGATATCGAAATGCTTCAAATCATTAGTTTAACATATTTAAGCTAATTAACCTTCTTTACCTTACTAAAGTCTACAAACGCCTTAACGGCATAACTGCATGTAGAAGAATTCCGTTATCATATATTTAGGTATAAAGTCGATTTTCTTGTACATACACATTTAGCAATCGATATCGAAATGCCTCAAATCATTAGTTTAACATATTTAAGTAAATTAACCCTCTTTATCTTAATGAAGTCTACAAACGCCTTAATTGCATAACGGCAGTGCATGTAGAAGAATACCGTTATCATATATTTAGGTATAAAGTTGATTTTCTTGTACATACACATTAAGCAATCGATATCGAAATGCCTTAAATCATTAGTTTAACATATTTAAGTAAATTAACCCTCTTTATCTTACTGAAGTCTACAAACGCCTTAATTGCATAACGGCAAAGCATTTAGAAGAATTATGTAATCTTATATTTAGGTATAAAGTCGATTTTCTTATATATACTCATTTAGCAATCGATATCGAAATGCCTCAAATCATTAGTTTAACATATTTAAGTTAATTAACCCTCTTTATCTTACTGAAGTCTACAAACGCCTTAACGGCATAACTGCATGTAGAAGAATTCCGTTATCATATATTTAGGTATAAAGTCGATTTTCTTGTACATACATACACATTTAGCAATCGATATCGAAATGCCTCAAATCATTAGTTTAACATATTTAAGTTAATTAACCCTCTTTATCTTACTGAGGTCTACAAACGCCTTAACGGCATAACGGCAAAGCATTTAGAAAAATGATTTGATACGTTATCTTATATTTAGGTATAAAGTCTATTTTCTTGTATATATGCATTAAGCAATCGATATCGAAATGCTTCAAATAACTGGTTTAACATATTTAAGTTAATTAATCCTATTTAACTAACTGAAGTTAACATAAGACCATAACGGTATAACGGCAGTGCATTTGGAAGAATTCCGTAACCTTATATTTAGGAATAAAGTCGATTTTCTTGTATATACACATTTAGCAATCGATATCGAAATGCCTCAAATCATTAGTTTAACATATTTAAGTTAATTAACCTTCTTTAACATATTGAAGTTCATATAAAGCCATGGCGGCATAACGACAGTACATTTTGAAGAATTCCGTAATCTTATATTTAGGTATACAGTCGATTTTCTTTGATATGTGCATTAAGCAATCGATATCGAAATGCTTCAAATAACTGGTTTAACATGTTTAAGTTAATTAACCCTCTTTAACTAACTGAAGTTAACATAATACCATAACGGCAGTGCATTTGGAAGAATTCCGTAACCTTATATTTAGGAATAAAGTCGATTTTCTTGTATATACACATTTAGCAATCGATATCGAAATGCCTCAAATCATTAGTTTAACATATTTAAGTTAATTAACCTTCTTTAACATATTGAAGTTCATATAAAGCCATGGCGGCATAACGACAGTACATTTTGAAGAATTCCGTAATCTTATATTTAGGTATACAATCGATTTTCTTGTACATAGACATTTAGCAATCGATATCGAAATGCCTCAAATCATTAGTTTAACATATTTAAGTTAATAAACCCTCTTTATCTTACTGAAGTCTACAAACGCCTTAACGGCATAACGGCAAACATTTAGAAGAATTACGTAATCTTATATTTAGGTATAAAGTCGATTTTCTTGTATATACTCATTTAGCAATCGATATCGAAATGCTTCAAATAACTATTGTAACATATCTAAGTTAATAAACCATCTTAAACGAACTGAAGTTAACATAAAGCCATAACGGCATAACGGCAGTGCATTTGGAAGAATTCCGTAAACTTATATTTAGGTATAAAGTCGATTTTGTTGTGTATATGCATTAAGCAATCGATTTCGAAAATCTTCAAATCATAAGTTTAACATATTTAAGTTAATAAAGCTTCTTTAACGCAACGAAGTTAGCATAAAGCCATGGCGGCATAACGGCAGTGCATATAGAAGAATTCCGTAAGCTTATATTTAGGTATAAAGTCGATTTTGTTGTAAATACACATTTAGCAATCGATATCTAAGTGCTTCAAACCATTAGTTTAACATATTTAAGTTAATTAACCTTTTTTAACGTATTGAAATTGATATAAAGTAATGGTGGCATAACGACAGTACATTTGGAAGAATTCCGCAATGTTATATTTAGCTATTAAGTCGATTTTCTTGTATATACACATTTAGCAATCGATATCGAAATGCCTCAAATCATTAATTTAACATATTTAAGTTAATTAACCCCCTTTATCTTACTGAAGTCTACAAACGCCTTAACGGCATAACGGCAGTGCATGTAGAAGAATTCCGTTATCATATATTTAGGTATATAGTCGATTTTGTTGTATATACACATTTAGCAATCGATATCTAAATGCTTCAAATCATTAGTTTAACATATTTAAGTTAATTAACCTTTTTTAACGTATTGAAATTGATATAAAGTCATGGTGGCATAACGACAGTATATTTGGAAGAATTCCGTAATGTTATATTTAGCTATTAAGTCGATTTTCTTGTATATACACATTTAGCAATCGATATCGAAATGCCTCAAATCATTAGTTTAACATATTTAAGTTAATTAACCCCCTTTATCTTACTGAAGTCTACAAACGCCTTAACGGCATAACGGCAGTGCATATAGAAGAATTCCGTAAGCTTATATTTAGGTATAAAGTCGATTTTGTTGTAAATACACATTTAGCAATCGATATCGAAATGCCTCAAATCATTAGTTTAACATATTTAAGTTAATTAACCTTCTTTAACATATTGAAGTTCATATAAAGCCATGGCGGCATAACGACAGTACATTTTGAAGAATTCCGTAATCTTATATTTAGGTATAAAGTCGATTTTCTTGTATATGTGCATTAAGCAATCGATATCGAAATGCTTCAAATAACTGGTTTAACATGTTTAAGTTAATAAACCTTCTTTATCTAACTGAAGTTAACATAAAACCATAACGTTATAACGACAGTGCATTTGGAAGAATTCCGTAATCTTATATTTAGGTATAAAGTCGATTTTGTTGTGTATATGCATTATGCAATCGATTTCGATAATCTTCAAATCATAAGTTTAACATATTTAAGTTAATAAAGCTTCTTTAACGCAACGAAGTTAGCATAAAGCCATGGTGGCATAACGACAGTACATTTGGAAGAATTCCGTAATGTTATATTTAGCTATTAAGTCGATTTTCTTGTATATACACATTTAGCAATCGATATCGAAATGCCTCAAATCATTAGTTTAACACAATTAAGTTTATTAACCCTCTTTAACTTACTAAAGTCTACAAAAGCCCTAACGGCATAACGGCAAAGCATTTGGAAGAATTACGTAACCTTATATTTAGGTATAAAGTCGATTTTCTTATATATACTCATTTAGCAATCGATATCGAAATGCCTCAAATCATTAGTTTAACATATTTAAGTTAATTAACCCCCTTTATCTTACTGAAGTCTACAAACGCCTTAACGGCATAACGGCAAAGCATTTGGAAGAATTCCGTAACCTTATATTTAGGTATAAAGTCGATTTTCTTGTATATACACATTTAGCAATCGATATCGAAATGCCTCAAATCATTAGTTTAACATATTTAAGTTAATTAACCTTCTTTAACATATTGAATTTCATATAAAGCCATGGCGGCATAACGACAGTACATTTTGAAGAATTCCGTAATCTTATATTTAGGTATAAAGTCGAATTTCTTGTATATATGCATAAAGAAATCGATTTCGAAATGCTTTTAATAACTGGTGTAACATATCTAAGTTAATAAACCTTCTTTAACGAACTGAAGTTAACATAAAGCCATAACGGCATAACGGCAGTGCATTTAGAAGAATTCCGTAAGCGTATATTTAGGTATAAAGTCGATTTTGTTGTATATACACATTTAGCAATCGACATCGAAATGCCTCAAATCATTTTCTTGTATATATGCACTTAGCAATCGATTTCGAAAATCTTCAAATCATTAGTTTAACATATTTAAGTTAATAAAGCTTCTTTAACGCACTGAAGTTAACACAAAGCCATGGCGGCATAACGGCAGTTCATGTAGAAGAATTCCGTAATCTTATAGTTAGGTATAAAGTCGATTTTCTTCTATATGCACATTTAACAATCGATATCGAAATGCTTCAAATCATTAGTTTAACATATTTAAGTTAATTAACCCTCTTTATCTTACTGCAGTCTACAAACGTTTTAACGGCATAACGGCAAAGCATTTAGAGGAATTACGTAATCTTATATTTAGGTATAAAGTCGATTTTGTAGTATATACACATTTAGCAATCGATATCGAAATACTTCAAATCATTAGTTTAACATATTTAAGCTAATTAACCCTCTTTATCTTACTAAAGTCTACAAAAGCCTTAGCGGCATAACGACAGTGCATTTGGAAGAATTCCGTAATCTTATATTTAGGTATTAAGTCGATTTTCTTGTATATACACATTTAGCAATCGATATCGAAATGCCTCAAATCATTAGTTTAACATATTTAAGTTAATTAACCCCCTTTATCTTACTGAAGTCTACAAACGCCTTAGCGGCATAACGACAGTGCATTTGGAAGAATTCCGTAATCTTATATTTAGGTATTAAGTCGATTTTCTTGTACATACACATTTAGCAATCGATATCGAAATGCCTCAAATCATTAGTTTAACATATTTAAGTTAATAAACCCTCTTTTTCTTACTGAAGTCTACAAACGCCTTGGCGGCATAACGGCAAAGCATTTAGAAGAATTACGTAATCTTATATTTAGGTATAAAGTCGATTTTCTTATATATACTCATTTAGCAATCGATATCGAAATGCCTCAAATCATTAGTTTAACATATTTAAGTTAATTAACCCTCTTTATCTTACTGAAGTCTACAAACGCCTTAACGGCATAACTGCATGTAGAAGAATTCCGTTATCATATATTTAGGTATAAAGTCGATTTTCTTGTACATACACATTTAGCAATCGATATCGAAATGCCTCAAATCATTAGTTTAACATATTTAAGTTAATAAACCCTCTTTTTCTTACTGAAGTCTACAAACGCCTTAACGGCTTAACGGCAGTGCATATAGAAGAATTCCGTAAGCTTATATTTAGGTATAAAGTCGATTTTGTTGTAAATACACATTTAGCAATCGATATCGAAATGCCTCAAATCATTAGTTTAACATATTTAAGTTAATTAACCCTCTTTATCTTACTGAAGTCTACAAACGCCTTAACGGCATAACTGCATGTAGAAGAATTCCGTTATCATATATTTAGGTATAAAGTCGATTTTCTTGTACATACACATTTAGCAATCGATATCGAAATGCCTCAAATCATTAGTTTAACATATTTAAGTTAATTAACCCTCTTTATCTTACTGAAGTCTACAAGCGCCTTAATTGCATAACGGCAAAGCATTTAGAAGAATTACGTTATCTTATATTTAGGTATAAAGTCGATTTTCTTGTATATATGCATAAAGCAATCGATATCGAAATGCTTCAAATAACTGGTTTAACATATTTAAGTTAATGAACCTTCTTTAACTAACTGAAGTTAACATAAAACCATAACGGTATAACGGCAGTGCATTTGGAAGAATTCCGTAATCTTATATTTAGGTATAAAGTCGATTTTCTTGTATACACACATTTAGCAATCGATATCGAAATGCTTCAAATCATTAGTTTAACATATTTAAGCTAATTAACCCTCTTTATCTTACTAAAGTCTACAAAAGCCTTAGCGGCATAACGACAGTGCATTTGGAAGAATTCCGTAATCTTATATTTAGGTATTAAGTCGATTTTCTTGTATATACACATTTAGCAATCGATATAGAAATGCCTCAAATCATTAGTTTAACATATTTAAGTTAATTAACCTTCTTTAACATATAGCAGTACATTTGGAAAAATTCCGTAATATTATGTTTAGGTATAAAGTCGAATTTCTTGTATATATGCATTAAGCAATCGATTTCGAAATGCTTCCAATAACTAGTGTAACATATCTAAGTTAATAAACCTTCTTTAACGAACTTAAGTTAACATAAAGCCATAACGGCAGTGCATTTAGAAGAATTCCGTAAGCGTATATTTAGGTATAAAGTCGATTTTGTTGTATATACACACTAAACAATCGATATCGAAATGCCTCAAATCATTAGTTTAACATATTTAAGTTAATTAACCTTCTTTAACATATTGAAGTTCATATAAAGCCATGGCGGCATAACGACAGTACATTTGGAAGAATTCCGTAATCTTATATTCAGGTATAAGGAAGATTTTCTTGTATATATGCACTTAGCAATCGATTTCGAAAATCTTCAAATCCTTAGTTTAACATATTTAAGTTAATAAAGCTTCTTTAACGCACTGAAGTTAACACAAAGCCATGGCGGCATAACGGCAGTTCATGAAGAAGAATTCCGTAATCTTATATTTAAGTATAAAGTCGATTTTCTTCTATATACATATTTAGCAATCGATATCGAAATGCCTCAAATCATAAGATTATCATATTTAAGTTAATTAACCTTTTTAACGTATTGAAGTTGATATAAAACTATGGTGGCATAACGACAGTACATTTGGAAGAATTCCGTAATCTTATATTTAGGTATAAAGTCGATTTTCTTGTATATACACATTTAACAGTCGAAATCGAAATGCTTCAAGGCATAAGTTTAACATATTTAAGTTAATTAACCCTCTTTATTTTACTGAAGTCTACAAACAACTTAACGGCATAACGGCAAAGCATTTAGAAGAATTACGTATTCTTATATTTAGGTATAAAGTCGATTTTCTTGTATATACTCATTTAGCAATCGATATTGAAATGCCTCAAATCATTAGTTTAACATATTTAAGTTAATTAACCCTCTTTATCTTACTGAAGTCTACAAACGTTTTAACGGCATAACGGCAAAACATTTAGAAGAATTACGTAATCTTATATTTAGGTATAAAGTCGATTTTGTTGTATATACACATCTAGCAATCGATATCGAAATGCTTCACATCATTAGCTTAACATATTTAAGCTAATTAACCCTCTTTATCTAAATAAAGTCTACAAAAGCCTTAACGGAATAACGGCAGTGCATTTGGAAGAATTCCGTTATCTTATATTTAGGTATTAAGTCGATTTTCTTGTATATACACATTTAGCAATCGATATCGAAATGCCTCAAATCATTAGTTTAACATATTTAAGTTAACTAACCCCCTTTATCTTACTGAAGTCTACAAACGCCTTAACGGCATAACGGCAGTGCATGTAGAAGAATTCCGTTATCATATATTTAGTTATAAAGTCGATTTTCTTGTATATATACATTTAGCAATCGATATCGAAATGCCTCAAATCATTAGCTTAACATATTTAAGTTAATTAACCTTCTTTAACGTATTGAAGTTGATATAAAGCCATGGCGGCATAACGGCAAAGCATTTAGAAGAATTCCGTAATCTTATATTTAAGTATAAAGTCGATTTTGTTGTATATACGCATTTAGCAGTCGATATCGAAATGCTTCAAGTCATTAGTTTAACATATTTAAGTTAATTAACCTTCTTTAACGTATTGAAGTTGATCTAAAGCCATGGCGGCAAAACGACAGTACATTTGGAAGAATTCCGTAGTCTTATATTTAGGTATAAAGTCGATTTTCTGGTATATATGCATTAAGCAATCGATATCGAAATGCTTCAAATAACTGGTTTAACATATTTAAGTTAATAAACCTTCTTAAACGAACTGAAGTTAACATAAAGCCATAACTGCATAACGGCAGTGCATTTAGAAGAATTCCGTAAACTTATGTTTAGGTAGAAAGTCGATTTTCTTGTATATATGCATTAAGCAACCGATTTCGAATTGCTTCAAATAACTAGTGTAACTTATCTAAGTTAACAAACCTATTTTAATGCACTGAAGTTAACACAAAGCCATGGCGGCTTAACGGCAGTGCATGTAGAAGAATTCCTTTATCATATATTTAGGTATAAAGTCGACTTTGTTGTGTATATGCATTTAGCAATCGAATTCGAAAATCTTCAAATCATAAGTTTAACATATTTAAGTTAATAAAGCTTCTTAAACGCACCGAAGTTAACATAAAGCCATGGCGGCATAACTGCAGTGCATTTAGAAGAATTCCGCAAGCTTATATTTAGGTATAAATTCGATTTTGTTGTATATACACATTTAGCAATCGATATCAAAATGCTTCAAATCATTAGTTTAACATATTTAAGTTAATTAACCTTTTTTAAGGTATTGAAGCTGATATAAAGCCATGGTGGCATAACGACAGTATATTTGGAAAAATTCCGTAATCTTTTATTTAGGTATAAAGTCGATTTTCTTGTATATATGCATTAAGCAATCGATATCGAAATGCTTCAAATAACTGGTTTAACATATTTAAGTTAACAAACCTTCTTAAACGAACTGAAGTTTACATAAAGCCATAACGGCATAACGGCGGTGCATTTAGAAGAATTCCGTAAACTTATATTTAGGTAGAAAGTCGATTTTCTTGTATATATGCATTAACCAATCGATTTCGAAATGCTTCAAATAACTAGTGTAACTTATCTAAGTTAATAAACCTTCTTAAACGAACTGAAGTTAACATAAAGCCATAACGGCATAACGGCAGTGCATTTGGAAGAATTCCGTAATCTTATATTTAGGTATTAAGTCGATTTTCTTGTATATACGCATTTAGCAATCGATATCGAAATGCCTCAAATCATTAGTTTAACATATATAAGTTAATTAACCCTCTTTATCTTACTGAAGTCTACAAAAGCCTTAACGGCATAACGGCAGTGCATTTCGAAGAATTCCGTAATCCTATATTTAGGTATAAAGTCGATTTTCTTGTATATACTCATTTAGCAATCGATATCAAAATGCCTCAAATCATTAGCTTAACATATTTAAATTAATTAACCCCCTTTATCTTACTGAAGTCTACAAACGCCTTAACCCCATAACGGCAGTGCATGTAGAAGAATTCCGTTATCATATATTTAGGTATAAAGTCGATTTTCTTGTACATACACATTTAGCAATCGATATCGAAATGCCTCAAATCATTAGTTTAACATATTTAAATTAATTAACTCTCCTTATCTTACTGAAGTCTACAAACGCCTTAACGGCATAACGGCAAAGCATTTAGAAGAATTACGTATTCTAATATTTAGGTATAAAGTCGATTTTCTTATATATACTCATTTAGCAATCGATATTGAAATGCCTCAAATCATTAGTTTAACATATTTAAATTAATTAACTCTCCTTATCTTACTGAAGTCTACAAACGCCTTAACGGCATAACGGCAGTGCATGTAGAAGAATTCCGTTATCATATATTTAGTTATAAAGTCGATTTTCTTGTATATATACATTTAGCAATCGATATCGAAATGCCTCAAATCATTAGCTTAACATATTTAAGTTAATTAACCTTCTTTAACGTATTGAAGTTGATATAAAGCCATGGCGGCATAACGGCAAAACATTTAGAAGAATTCCGTAATCTTATATTTAAGTATAAAGTCGATTTTGTTGTATATACGCATTTAGCAGTCGATATCGAAATGCTTCAAATCATTAGTTTAACATATTTAAGTTAATTAACCTTCTTTATCTTTCTGAAGTTTACATAAAGCCATAACGGTATAACGGCAGTGCATTTGTGAGAATTTCGTATTCTTATATTTAGGTATAAAGTCGATTTTGTTGTATATTCACATTTATCAATCGATATCGATATGTGTCAAATCTTTAGTTTAACATATTTAAGTTAATTAACCTTCTTTAACATATTGAAGTTGATATATAGCCATGGCGGCATAACGACAGTACATTTGGAAGAATTCCGTAATCTTATATTTAGGTATAAAGTCGATTTTGTTGTATATACGCATTTAGCAATCGATATCGAAATGCTTCAAATCATTAGTTTAACAAGTTAAGTTAATTAACCTTCTTTAACGTATTGAAGGTGATATAAAGCCATAGCGGCATAGCGACAGTACATTTGCAAGAATAACGTAATCTTATATTTAGGTATAAAGTCGATTTTCTTGTATATATGCATTTAGCAATCGATTTCGAAAATCTTCAAATCATTAGTTTAACATATTTAAGTTAATAAACCTTCTTTAACGAACAGAAGTTAACATAAAGCCATAACTGCATAACGGCAGTGCATTTGTGAGAATTTCGTAATCTTATATTTAGGTATAAAGTCGATTTTGTTGTATATTCACATTTAGCAACCGATATCGAAATGCCTCAAATCATTAGTTTAACATATTTAAGTTAATTAATCTTCTTTAACATATTGAAGTTGATATATAGCCATCGCGGCATAACGACAGTACATTTGGAAGAATTCCGTAATCCTATATTTAGGTATAAAGTCGACAGTACATTTGGAAGAATTCCGTAACCTTATATTTAGGTATAAAGTCGATTTTCTTG